>JAUTXW010002385.1:0-43660 GCA_030620095.1 Kuschelorhynchus macadamiae | reverse complement strand
GCGTTTCCTAATTGCGTGCTGATGTGTGGTTGGGGGTGTTTTTATATCCTAAAAGTCTTAACTTTTGAGATACAGGATGGTAAAGTTTAAAAAGAAAACATTTTTTTCATCCCAATTCTGATGCTATTGTAGATAACTGCATGAAATTTGATACACGTCGTCTATGCATTAAGGAGCATATGAATTTACCCAGGTTAATTACGTATGCAAGCCACTGAGCAGAAATTTCAAAAATTGATTGTCAATAAAAAATACCTTTTTATGCATAAAAGACGTGTATCAAATTTCACACAGTTATTTATCTATAATAGCATCAAAATTAGGATTTAAAAAAAATGTTTTTTTAAAACACTGTATCTCCAAAGTTAAGACTTTTAGGTTGATAGCCCAAAGTCGAACTGCATAAGTTAAAATTTTGATCATTGGAATCAGTGCTGGCTCCCCTACTATAACTACATTGATGTGTTAATTTTGGAAAAATATGAGTTCTGTAGTTTCTCAAATATTAATGGCAATATTATAGATAGAGATTTTACAAAATATATGAAAAAAAAACTAAGCCATTTTTTGAGGTTGACGGCTATGATGATTCTAATGGTTCGATTCCTTCTAAATCGTTGTCTTCCTCTGAATATGATGAGGTTTCGTCGTCACTACTTGAAGATCCCAGTGTGATAACTAAATCATCAATAACCGTTTCAATTTTGCCATCTACTTCCCAGTATTTATCTTCAATAGAACGAACATGTTTAGCATACGATTTCCAATCTTCAGCCGATATTGAGTCAATCGCTTCTAATTTTATTTTATTAAAATCTTTAATTGAAAGTTCACCGGTGTTGCGCTCTCGAATATATTTTTTTACTCCTGCCCATGCAAGTTCAATAGGGGTCGGGGATGTATGGAGGCAGCCTTAAAGGTGTATGACCGAGGTTACGTAAAATACCGCCAATTTTACACTTTTTTTCTCTAGGCTTGTTGGCTGATATTACTTCATGTAATTGATATTGTCGCTATGTTGGATCGTATACAAGATTGTTCAATTTAAGCCACGATATCATAAGAGCTTTTGTAAAGTATTTAGTTGGCATTTTATCTTTTACGTCAGAATGATAAGTCGCATTATCCATTACCACGACTGATTTGGGAGGAATGTTAGGTAGAAGCTTCTCGAGCAACCACTTCTCAAAATTATCTCTATTCATCTGTCCATGATAGTCTCCAATTGTTAGTCCCGAGCGAAAAACTAAAGCAGCACCTGGAACAAATCCAGCTTCTGAACTATAATAAAGCGAATACTAGAGCCGATTCCCTGAACGACATCTGTAACACTTTCACTTTGCCAGCATTTGTTCACTCTCATTCACCCAGGTTTCTTCTAGATACACAATATTGCGTCCTTCTTGCCTATATTGCCTTACAGTTGAAAGATCTTTCACCCGCCAGTGAAAAATATTTGGTCTCTCAATGGGCAATTTTCGTTTATTTTGTCACTTGCGCCAAACAAAACCATTTGACCGTAAAAGCCGATTTAAGGTTTTATACCCGTACGGAAAATCTATTTTGTTTTTACAGCACGAAGTAGGGGTTTGCAGGTCGGAACTTTCTTCAAGTTTACATAAAAATCCTCTATTGTTCATCGAATTACTTGAAAATCACCATCGTCAATTTTATTTTTGTATGATAATCGGGGTCTCTTTTTACCAGGAGATTTTAAAGGTGAAGTAGAACATGAGCGGTCATTATGTTCTCTTTGAATTTTTCTTACACTACTTTCCGAAACACTAGTGTAAAATGCAGCGCGTTCTGTTCGATTTTGAATTGGAATAGTCAAACTATTATTTGCAGCTTCTCTAGTACAGGCCTCTATAACGCTCGCAATAACTTCACGTGCACCGCTTCGAATTGTTTTTCCTCTTTTGCTCGCCATCGTTACTTCGAAATAATAATTCAAATTGAAGGCAACGCATTTACATAGAAATGAAAACAAATGCTCGAAATGCTTAGCGCCACTGGAATTAGCTAGAACCTTCTAGCGGCAAGTGCATGGAGAATCTAGGCCCATCCCAATTACAAGTGAACCAGTGCGAAATTTACTAAATCCTCGATTAATTTTCCGTACCGCTTAGCTGGCGCACTTTATAGGTGAAGCGGCAAACTATTACAACAAATCAAATAACATAAAATTTATTTGCGTACACAAATTTTACTTTTCTTTTCTGTTTTTGAATTTTTGCCATATCATTTTTCATCAAGTATTTTCCTTTTTTTCTCAGTCGCATCGGCTCTTTTGTAATTTACTAAATTTAGGATATTGGAATTATTTTTATATTCTATAAATATTTCTTTTCTTATCGAGACTACACCATTACATTTATCGTTCCACCAAAATTTTCCACCCTTTGATTTATTTTCATTTTTATGGAGAACTGGGATAGGCTATTCCCGTATTTCGTTTAATATTGTATAAAAGTATTCCCAACTGTCCCCGCTCTCCCCTAAAATAGATCACTGTCGGAGTTCTAATTTTCTAGTTTGTGGTGCGTATTTAAAATATAATTGCTACCAAATGCAGCATATTAATCTAGTTCGCAGTAATGTATGCCATTAATAGTATAAAATGAATATAAAGTGAAATTTCCAATTTTGGTCCTATCCAGCACCTGCAGTTTAAAAATAATGATACGATGCGCTATGATAAATGAATTATGGATACTGCAAGAGAGGTTACATTATTTATAATAATCCTGTGTCCATTTAAGGATGTAATAAACCGCCGTTCTCTGGTAAGAAATTTAATAAGAAAATAACGTAGTAGACACGGAGCCTTGCCGAGAATTTATCCGCTTTTAATCATTTTAATGTCTATATAGAAAAATAAGAAACAACATTCCATCGGAATTGTAACACATACGATTATGAGCCATATGAGTGTGAGATAAGTGCTATTAATACGGTATCGGGACAAACGGCCAGTTTTTGTGTTATGGAATAAACGGGGTCATAGGATGTCATCTATAAGTTTTCTCTTATGTCATTGTGTAATAGTAGGCTGGCAGATGTGTGTGTTATAATCATATATTGGGTGTAATTTAATTGACGGCTGAAAATGCAGGATATGATTTCTTAGCTTATTTAAGAAAGAAAGGTTCATATGAACATATGTCCTAAACCTCTTAACTTTTGAGCTACAGGGTGTTAAAGTTAAAAAAAAATTGTTTTCTCATTATAACTTTAATACTATTCTTAGTATGTTTATAAAATTTGGCACGCACCTACTAAGCACCAATAGGCATTTTTTGATGTAGAAGATTTTTTAATATTTCTAACAGTGGCGTCTGTACGGGATGTAGACTGAAGATTCTTCTAAAAAAATATGGTACGGCACTGCTTTTTCCGGAAATGAAAATTATTTTTGAAAAATTTTGGCGTTAAAGAATAAAAACAATTTTCATGCATGGCAAAATCTGTAAAATCTAATGGTAATGAAAAATTCGTTTTCGAGTCAATACTGAAAATAATACTTAGTAATACATTTTTTGTATTAAACTTGAATTGTAGTAGTGGCTATTTTAATCGATTGACTTTAATTTAATCAAAAATAAAAGAGATTTTCCAATGCATGAAAACTAAAAAAAAAATCTTACAAGTTTTCAATTCTACTTCTCAGGGATTGGCGAAACCCTTTCAAAAATTCCAGGAGTATTTCTTTGGTTTGGCAAGGCAATTTCTTGCCTTAGTTCTTCTACAGTTTGAACCGGTGTAGTATAAAGTCTTGAGGTGCCCCCACGAAAAATAGTCCAAACTTAAATCAGGGGACTTGGGAGGCCAAGATTGAGTTCCTCCACGTCCTATACAGCGATTGGTAAACGCCTCATTTAGAAATTCCCTACCATGAATGCTAAAATGTGCAGGAGCACCATCATGCATGTACCACATTTCTTCTCTTAATAAAAGAGGTACATCCTCGAGCAAAATTGGCAAACCGTTTTCAAGAAAGTGGCGGTAGGATCCATCCAGTAGTCCTGGAAGGAAGAACGATCCTATGAGGAAATCTCCAACTATTCCGGCCCACACATTCACGGAAAACTGCTCCTGATGATGGGCCTCAGTAATTGCGTGTGGGTTTTCTTCCGCCCATACATGATTATTATGGAAATTTCAAATGGACCTGCGGGAAAAATTAGCTTCATAAGTAAAGAGTATTTGTTATCAAATAAAAGATTTTCAGCAAGCTTTTTCTAAAAACCATCCCAGGAAAATCACGCGGCACTAGTGCTTGAACCCTTTGAATATGATATGGGTATAGTAAATTGTCAACAAGTATTTTTCAAATAAGAAAATGGGAAACATTTAGCATTACCGCAATTGTCCTAGTACTTGTTTCTGGATGTTCCTCAATTGTTTTCAAAACAGCTTCCTCTAATTCTGGTGTTCTCACCGTGCGATGTGCCCCTTTGGAACTATTGTCGATGCTAAGACTCCCAGTTTCACGTAGTCTGTGTATTTTTGAAAACATTCTGGCATCGGGAATGATACGATTTGGATAACGCTCTTGATATATCCGCCTAACCATAAACGCACCCTGTAGCTCAAAAGTTGAGAGGTTTAGGACATATGTTCATATGAACTCTTCTTTCTTAAATAAGCTAAGAAATCATATCCTGCATTTTCAGCCATCAATTAAATTACACCCGTATTTATGAGATGGCATATAGATCATACGTCATAAACCTCATCTAAAAATAGTGAAGCCCAGTGGCACACCGAGAAAAAAAAAATTTCGGGGGAGATTAAAGTTTTGCAATGTTAAATAAAAATCTATAATTCGTATCTTCGTTTTTTTAGGGTATAAATTTAAGGATTTTTTTATGTTTGGACATTCCACGAAGGCCTGTGGCCTAATAAGAATAATGCCCCCTTTACATTAAACCGTGTTTGCCTGCATTACGGAGTCAGAGTTTTCGTCGACGTTCTCCATATACCGAAAACGCTTTTGTCCTTCACGGTACCTTTACAGAGAACGCGGTAGTACTGCCACGGTCGTTATTGTGTTTACAACAACTACAAGCTTTTGCCAGAGTCTATGTATATTCTAAATAATCCTAGCACTTCGCTATTCCGCAATAAATTTCTCCCTTGCCGTCGCGCCTCCCGCACCAACGAACTACCGCTTCTAGCGGTGAGTCGGCGGGTCACTTCGCAGTGGTTAGGTTAAGATTTTAAACCTACGTATTTACGGAGCGTTGTACGCGGTGAGCAAAAATACAGAATTTGGAACAAGAGTGCGTTTAAATTTAACTTTTCGAAGATAATTTTGGAAATGGCTTCTCAAGTTAATGATTCTTCTTACTGCAGTGTTAATAGATGTGCCGTTAACATAAATAGAGGAAATGTGTCATCTTTTCGAAGTCCTCAAGATCCAGCATGGTATGTTTAAAGAACTTTAAAAAGTTGCTTATTATTAATTTGTATTATTGAAATTTGGCCAAGAACTTAATTCCGGTAAAATGGGCATAATAACGATTTTTCTTAAATTTTGTATGTTAATAATAAATCATTACTAGTTTTACTCTAAAACTTACATTTTGCCTTCAAAACTATAAATGACTCTTTCCTAGCCTAGCATGAATCGATTGTGTTCAATTTGAGTTCTTTTAAATATCAATATTTTTTTCTTATTTACCTATCTCCAAAATTAGGGGTAGTTTATTTGAAAAACAAAAAATCAATTTTCTTACGCCTCAGTCTTAACGGGGAAAACTTTCTTCTCTTAAGTGTCCGATGTAACTTGAAGAGGAAAACGATTTGCTACGTTGTTGGGACGGTGACTTGTGTACGATTGTAAATTTTCTATTCCTTATTTTAAGATACTTACTTTGCATCTGATATTTAGAGTAACCATTTAAATCGTATTTCACCACTTTTTCACGAAAATCGGTTTTTGTACTATGGAATAGTAATAGGTTTCCTTACTGTCCTGCATCAATCAGTATTCACAAAAAAAAGTTTTAAGAAGGCTTCATAAAACATTTAAATTTATGTTTTAAAGCACTTATGACTATTTGATGTTAATATTAAAACCAAAATGTTTTAAGATAGCTGTTAGGAGCAAAGTGTTTAATAAAGGAACAATAAGGCTTTCATATAAAACTTATTTAATACAATGCTTAACAGTTTTGTGGTTTGGGTTTATGTGTGTGAGCAGTAAAACATGGCTCTTGTAGTGATTTTGACTCATATTAATACTAACCTATAAAGTTACCGACTCAAAACTGCGATAAAGTTATCATGAATCCATTTAAGACATTTAAAAAATGTTTACTTGTTAGTTATATAGAGTGAAAAAAAATCTGTACTGTAAGCTGCGTGCGTACTGACATATATTTCCTAGTATTTATGACGCAAGGGTCTTTCAGTTCTTATTAGATTATAATTTCTGAATGAGAATGTAAGATGATACCTAGAGTGTAGAGATGGTCTTGAGAAAAGGGGAAGACACTTGCTCTTGGTTTAGCTTATTAAATGCAGACCAGTTTAATCTTGTGGAAAATTTCTGTTTTTTTAAAAACATTGATTTTTATTGGAAATAATCTAGTTTCTACGTATATGTGAGCAATGATACCCTTGGAATTTGAACATTTGATATCGGCGCCAAACGCCAGTTCCCGTTACACCACCTATTAGATTTACGACTATTAGTTTTAAGAAATCGCCATTTAAGTGTTATGTTATTAGGATATTGCTTTTTTTTAGGGAACATGTATTCCCATACTCTTTTTCTAAGAACTTGATAGAATGTTTTTGAAGTACAATCTATTCTGATATCCCGCCGAGAACGTATTGATTGTCGTTCGGATAATTTTCGTAATTTAAATTAGAATAAACTAATTGTTGGAGGTTCTTTGCATCATTTCGCAAATATAATTAAAACATTTTTATTTTACATTTGTTGTTGAACATCTACTACCCTAAATATTAATATGAATACCTAAAGTAACTAATACAGTTATTGATCGTTCCCCGTAGATGTATTCATTGCGATAAAATAACGCGCGGCCTCCTACACCTCGCATCTCGCTGTTAGCTGCAGGTGTTCGCTGTGATTTACGAACGCTCGCAAAAAAAAACGAATTTTGGGAGAACAACAAAGAAGTGAGAGAACTGTTTCTTTCTTAAACTGTGCTATTGTTAGCAGTCAGTTTCTAGACGGGGCAAGGCCTTCCCTGGATGGTTACCCATCTAACTACTAGCCGCGCGCAGCGATACTTTACCCAGATCGAACCAACGCAACTCAGTTTTACCGGAAAATAAAATAAAAATTTGGAAATATCGAAATATGATATCTTCTCGGTAAACTGCAATTTTTTTTTCTGTTTTTTCGAAATGTACAGGGTATCCCATTTTTGGCACATTTGCGGGGTATCTCCCTTATTTTGAGAGATAGAGCACTACTTTTTTGTGAAATTGAATATGGCGCCAGCAGAATTTTCATAGCCTTTCCTTTTTAAGATACAAGTCAATTTTGGAAATATTACATTTTCAGACACCATTCGAATCCCCGCTATCTGGCAATTTAATAAAAAGGCGAAAACCATTTCTTATATGACTTTTTCCGTAGAATTCAGTGCCGCTGGCAGAATAAGTATACGTGGTTAGGTCAAAATCGGATCCTACTTTATTTTTTAAAGGGACACCGTGTATATTTATTAGGAATAATATGGGCTTTCCAATATATAAACTGCAAGAAAGCCATATTGTCTAAGAGACCTGATTTTGAAATGACTACACTAAAAAGAAGACACAAAGTCTCGGTCTCAGTCAAAAAGAATATAATGCGGTTACACGTTTTTCGCCTTTTCACGAAAAATTGAGGAGTGGTCTGATTTTTTAAGTTCAGGTTCGATTACAAAAAAGTACCGTACACTAAAGTTAAGCAACTAAAATTTTCAAGACAGAATCCCTGGTAAGTTTATTTAATCAGTGACTACTCAGACTATTGTACATGTTCTGTTATCTCAAATAAGCCATTTTCTGATGCTATTTTAGTTTTGGAAAGCTTAACGGAAATTTAGAGTAAACCTTTAGTGCCAGAAGACAAATTAAAACAAATTAAATTTTCATATATGTGGATGAGTAATGAAGATAAGCAATATATGAAAGCTTTAATAAATGAGTATAGGAATAACCAGTCTTAGATTCACTTTAGTTTTTTTAACTTAAGGTTTAAAGACTACTGAAGATCAGTAGTTACATTAGTTATGACTTTAATACTAAATATTTTTCAATAAAAATACTTTAAATTAACACAATTTTGTTTTATTAGTATTTCAAACATGGTTTACAGTGCCATATGGTTCTAAGTACACGTGCATTTTTTCTAAAATATTATTGTAAAATTGTTATCAACGCTCAGAAAATCTTCAAATTATAGAATTCCCTTCAAAATAAGTTGCTTTCGGGCGTCCACTTAGAAAAGAGTAAAAAAATAAATATCATTAAAAGTTATCAAGAGTTAAACTTACAAAATTGCTCTACTGCTAAATTATAAAAAAGGGACTTGAAACACTGTAGATCTCGTGCGACGACTTCTCAAATGCCAGTCTGATAAAAATAATCCGTCGAGGTAAATTTCACATTTCCTCTTTCACTATTGTAGCTTTCATTTTGTTTTCGATTAAAATTTTGATACGAAATTTAAGGATCAGAAAGTATTCGATGAGAATTCAGGCCCGTGCGGTGAAATTTTAAGAAATTTTCAGAAACTTACCTATTTGTAATGTAATTCGATTCTTCGATCATTTTTTGCAAATTCGTCAATGACGTCTCCATAAAAACGTCGATGATCCGACACATTTTGGAGAAGTTTATTTTCAATGGACAACAGCGATGTATGCGAAAGTCTCTCCTGCCCCGTTGAATCTCTCACGAAATTTTTTATACGTTTAAGTGTTGAAAAATTGCGTTCTACTGATAAACTTGTGGTAAAATACTAATTCACACAATTTCGACACTTTAGTTAAATCTTCCAGCTCCTTGTCTTTTAAAAATTGCATTAGTTATTTTTTGCGCTAATGTCATCAATTTCGTAAATCACTTTTAGTTCAGATCGCAGTAACACTCGGTTGGCCATAATGAAGAAGAAGAGATTTAAACGCATCTTCTGGAAAAGTTTTTCCTTCAAATGCATCAAAATTGCAGAGCTCGAGGAATTTAAAATGATTTAAACCGTTAAATCTATAGTTTATTTGTTGCTGAATCTGTTCGATTATTTCATAAAACAGGCGTCTGTATAATGTTTGAACATCTCTCACCTTGTCTGTCCGAAGACGCTTGGCTTGTGGCTCCACATTTAACGTCATTGTTTTCTCCCAAAATAGGTCAAAGTCATCTCTTTTTTATATTAAAAACATTGTCCGAGAATTTGCCCTTCCTTTGGAAATTATTTGAAACAAAGTCTAATTTGTATCCAGACCTTATAATCTCTAACAAATGCTGTCATTTGGTCGAAAATAATAAGGCGAACTTATAAGGTCATAAAGAACTCAATTAGACCTTTAAAAAGAGCTATGGCACGACTCCCCTTCCTTATTCAAATTTCGAGGGTACCCTTCTTTCAGCTAGGGGTTAAAGTTACGTGGTTGAAAAAAGCTCGGACCCGACGCGTTTTTCCAGATTTTCATTTTAAAGCCGGAAAATCCGGATATACAGTTTTTGTTGGCCCACCCTGTATGTGTTACTAAATAACTATGTGCCGAACTTAATTAAGTCACACTTCACTGTTACTAATAAAAAGGAAGATTCATTACGAGACAGGTTTCAGGTAAAGGAAATTTACCGATTATTTGTACATAAAAACATCTTTTTCCTCCACATAAGGTTACTCTATCGATACTAAAAGTAGGGCGGTTTTCAATGATAATAAGTATGCATATTTTTACAAATAAATAGTTACATTTAGAATATTCAAGCAATATTTAAGCACACTTACCCTACGATTTTTCAAGGAAAAATTCAAAGGTTAAAGTCCTTCTTTTAGGTTAATTTCGTAGTTACAAACCTGAAATAAAAAATAAATTATATTATTTATTACTTTAACCATAGGCATTACGGTACGGTAAAGTGCGGGACACGAAAGAAAGCCGGGCGGAGTCAATCGGTTTAGGAAGGTCGGCCAAGAAATCTCTTTAAACCAGTGGTGTCTCGTCGTTCTTTAAATAATATGGCACTCCTTTTTGACTATACGCACTTCAGATAATTAAAAAATGTAACTATGCTTAATGAACCTTTATCTATACTTGTCTGTTTTCTTTCGTGTACCGCACTTCTATATCTCTTTTGTGTTGCAAAAACGGCAAACTTTCGAATTTTAAAATGATTTAACTAGCCTCCCGATTTTGCTTTTTGCAAATCTAGCCACAGTTTCTGGGGGGTTTTACAAAAGTCCTTATTTTAATACTGTATCTATCATTTTATCTTAAATAACTTAAATACAAGTGGCTCGGGGGATTTTTAACCACTAAGCCCCCCTTAGAAACGTCACTGCAAAATGGCGGTGTGCGTCAAAGTAAAAACTACTTACTCAATTCATTGTATTTTAATTTATACCCAATAAGTACTTTAAAAGTATAGATAATTTTGCTGTAGGTCGAATATTTTTTACATTGAAAATTTTAGAACGATTCCAAGCTGATATTGTTACTTTCGTAGCAGTATCTGTATCGAAAATAATTTATTATTCTCAGTGACTTTATACAAGTTACTGTATAATTATTATATTACTACTGCCATCTATTATTATGCCTTAGCTAAGGTGAGCATTTATTTATGTAGGAATCTTTAGGTTGTTTTGTTCGTTTCCTTATCTGAAGAGAATTGGTTTCAATTAATCATATTATGACAAATGTATTTTATGTTACTTTGAATTTTTTAAAAGATATTTTATATGTGTTTATTTTTATCAGCGTTTAAAAGGTATCGGTATCGCTATTTTACACCTGGCAATGTTTCCAGGTCAAAAAACTGAAAATCGCCAAACACTTGCTTTAAAAATCACTAGATTTTATATTTTTTATATATTCACAGACACATACAATAATTAAAATCTAATATTTTAAAACATGTATTATTAGAAACTAGTGAGTCAAACAAAAATCTTGATAATGAAATATATATATATATATATATATATATATATATATATATATATATATATGTTGATTTTTACTCCTTCACGGACGGAACGAACAACAAAAAATATGAGCCGGGAAAGCAACGAATAGTCTTACCATATGTAAAAGGCACCAACACACAGAATCGGAAGAATTCTGAGGAAACACAACATACAAACAATACACAAGCCACAAACAACTTTAGGTAAACTACTCGGAAACCCAAAAGATAAAATCAAACTGGAAAACCACGGAGTGTACAGTATTCCGTGCCAGGACTGGGAAAAGTTGTACGTAGGGCAAACTAACAGGCGAATATCAGCAAGAGTGGAAGAGCATAAACTCAGCATCAGAAATAAACAATCAACCTCAGCTTTATTCCTACATCATCAGGAAACCGGCCATAAAATAAATTTCGATGGGTGTAGGGAGATTGCCAATATAGAACATTATAAGACCAGAATAATCCGAGAAGCCATAGAAATTGAAAAACAAGGTGATTTGAATAAAAGGGACGAATCATTAAAACTACCAACAGTATGGAAGACAATAATCGACAAATCTAAAATCGCAAAAACTCAAGCGCAATTAGCGCAACAACAACAGCACCATCCGAAAAACATAAATAACGACCAACGCCTGCGCAGATATAACCTTCGGCCCCGAGTGGGGGTATAAAAGGAAGCGTCGCAGTCACCAACACTTCAGTCTCTATTCGGACGCGAGAAAGAAAGCTTCAAAAATGCCAAATGTGATTTGCGAAAGGTAGTAAAAAGTAGAAAAAAAGTAAAAATTAAAATTTAAATAAATTATGTAGACTTTGCCCCCATTTCTAGCAGTGTACCAAACATATAAAAGACTTTTTGTATGATAATATGCCAAATTTTTAATAATGAAGAATATATAACAATATAATCGTGTTTTTTTATTTATACAAATTGAAATTTAAAAAATGGGTTAGTGTCAAAAAAATCATCAGAAATAAGGTTTTTTAAAAAAGTTTTCACCGTGTCACCAAGTTGGTCGAAAACAGACCTGGCCATTGATTGGAAGACGCCATCTAAGTTTTTATCTCTCCACACATGAATTACGCCTTTGAATTTAACTATATCCCATGGGTCGCAAAACCCAAATTTCCCAACACAGTTTCCAAACAGTCAGCAGCAAAAATCCTACGTCCTAATCAAAGACGCAGGAAGAATTGTCAAAGACTTTCGGGTAAGCCATTGGGCATTTAAGCCAATGGATAAACCCACCTCTCTCTGACACAGGGCTGAAGGTCTTTTGGTTAGCTGGCGCCCCCGTTCCTCAACGATGATTATTCAACGAGTCATTTTAAACAATGAATGGATAACACGCTATGCTATGCCAGTTAAAGTGCGGGACACGAAAGAAAACCGGGCGAAGTAAATCGGTTTAGGAAGGTCGGCCAAAAAATCTCTTTAAACCAGTGGTGTCCCGTCGTTCTTTAAATAATATAGCACTCCTTTTTGACTATACGCACTTCAGATAATTAAAAAATGTAACTATGCTTAATGAACCTTTATCTGTATTTGTCTGTTTTCTTTCGTGTACCGCACTTCTATATCTCTTTTGTGTTGCGAAAACGGCGAACTTTCGAATTTTAAAATGATTTAATTTTGATTTTTCTTGATCGATTTACCTATAAATATATTTTTTCCTGAACTCTGTCATTAACGGTTCCCGGGCTACTGCCTACGTCCACTATTATTGGACCACCCAGTATAGTGATACACGATTTACAAGTCCAGATTTCACAAGGGCAGTCAGCATCAGATCCAGTGAACGAAATTTATCAAAATTTTAATGTATGCAGTTCGACTTTGGGCTCCTCGGGTATGCCAAAAGTGGTCGTCTGTCTCCGTTTGTCCTATTACTTTATACAGGGGCCGTCATTGTGAAGTACTATACAGGGCGTTTCCTAATTGCGTGCTGATGTTAAAGGGGGTGTTTTTATGTCCTAAAAGTCTTAACTTTTGAGATACAGGTTGGTAAAGTTTAAAAAGAAAACATTTTTTTTCATCCCAATTCTGATGCTATTGTAGATAACTGCATGAAATTTGATACACGTCTTCTATGCATTAAGGAGCATGCGGATTTACCCAGGTTAATTTATTAATCCATATGCACGTCACTGGTAGAAATTTCAAAAATTGATTGTTAATAAAAAATGCACTTTTATGCATAAAAGACGTATCAAATTTCACACAGTAATTTATCTATAATAGCATCAGAATTAGGAAAAAAATGTTTTTTTAAAACCCTGTGTCTTTAAAGTTAAGACTTTTAGGTTCATATTAAACTTTTTTCTTAAAAAGGTCCAAGAATCACCCCTCTTTAAACATTAGCACGCATTTAGGAAACGCCCTGTATAGTACTTCACAATGACGCATTATCCATTACCACGACTGATTTGGGAGGAATGTTAGGTATAGTTTTTAAAATTATCTCTATTCATTTGTCCATGTTAGTCCCAAGCGAAAAACTAAAGCAGCACCTGGAACAAATCCGGCTTCCGAACCAGCATGAACTATAATAAAGCGACTACTAGAGCGGATTCCCTGAACAACACCTGTAAAACTTTGCCAGCATTTGTTCACTGCCATATCATTATCTACCCAGGTTTCGACTAGATACACAATATTGCGTCCTTCTTGCCTATGTTGCCTTACGGTTGATAGATATTTCACCCACCAGTGAAAAATATTTGGTCTCTCAATGAGCAATTTTCGTTTATTTTGGCACTTGCGCCTAAAAAACCATTTGATCGTAAAAGCCGATTTAAGGTTTTATACCCGTACGGAAAATCTATTTTGTTCTTTACAGCACGAAGTAGGGGTTTGCAGGTCGGAACTTTCTTCAAGTTTATATAAAAATCCTCTATTGTTCGTCGAATTACTTGAAAAGTGTATCTTTGCAAATGCAGCATGCGTTCGTTCTCTTTGAATTTTTCGATTAAAATTGATTTTGAATTGGAATAGTCAAACTATTATTTTCAGCTTTTCTAGTACAATTAATTCAACGGAGCGCATTCATATAGAAATGAAAACAAATGCTCGAAATGTATAGGCGCCACTGGAAATAGCTAGAACCTTCTAGCGGCAAGTGCATGGAGCTCTAGGCACATCCCAATTACAAGTGGATCAGTGCGAAATTTACTAAATGCTCGATTAATTTTCTGTACCGCTTAGCTGGCGCACTTTATAGGTGAAGTGGCAAACTGTTACAACAAATAAAATAACATAAAATTTATTTACGTACACAAATTTTACTTTTCCGCTCGCTTAAGACTATGAACCTTTATTTTAAGGACCGCCCGGTTTTCTTTCGTGTCCCGCACTTTAACTAGGGGTACGTCCATGGCACCAGGCAATGAAATAGTAATTCATTATTCTATTGTGTCACTTTTTTTTTAATCTCGGTTGATAGACACTATATAATTCACTTAGTTTAATTATATAAATTAAAATGGCATTGTCATAAGTTATTTTGATAAATCACTTGGTTAGTTAACTAAGTTCTATGTTAGAATACAGAACAATCATTGTTTGTTTTTGCTGAGGATTTTATAATTTATATTTAACTCAACTGCCTGTATGTTTTCCTGAGTCGAGTCGAATTTAAACTGCTTATACTTACCCAAAAATATTATAGGGATAATATTCAATAGCTTAAATTATCGAATTGTGACATCTATGGACAGTAAGAGTTATCAAAATGTATAAACAAACAAATTACTTGAGGCGCTGCCAAATTGTATTGAAGAGCCGCTCGTTACTCCACATCGTCGAAATTTTTACGATTATATGGTAAAACTCTTGTAATAATTTATTTGGTGGAGGAACAAAGTGGCGCCCAGATAAATTGTTTTTAATAGTGGGAAAATGATCTTCTGAGGGTTTACATATCAAGCTTTAGCATCCCTAGAAGCAAAATAAAATGTTTTATCAATTTCGTCGGTCCGTCTGTCGACTTGTCTGTCTGTCTGTCAGTTCGCGGCATAGCTTAAAAAGTAATTATCAAATTGACAAATTGACTTCAAAGTTTTGTCAAAAATTAAGAGTCATAGAGGGATGACCTGGTAATATTTTGGTATAATTCAAATTTGCTGGAAAAAGATGGTGGCATAGTGAAATTATTACTAAAAAAAATAATTATCCAATTTACCTCAAATTTTGCACAAAGATCAAGTGTCACAAGGAATGAGCTAGTAACATTTTGGTATGAATATTGTAGCAGTGGAAATGTCGTTTTCTTTATAATTTGTACATAAATCAAGACAAGTAATTTACTTCATATTTATTTTTACGTTGCCATCTAGATAAAATCACAATATTTGCCAAACATTTCGATATTCAAAGCAGGTAAAGGAATTTTATATTTAATATAAACATATCCTTTTGGTACTCTCAAGTCATGGATTCACGGCGTCGAAGTCGGCTTGCGTTTCTACTTTCGGTTTTCAGTTGCAGTGTTGCCGAATCAAGTTAATGATTTTTCTTAAGTTTCATGGTGAATTTGAATTTGCCGCTTCCTTCCCCGAGTCATTCTACTGACTATTTCCGTGCTCGACCTTCTTGGTTGGCCAACGGACTTCATCCCTTGGTATCGTCATTCCGGTTGGTAGTCGAGGTACTTACAACACCTCCATGTGTTGATCCGAAGAAAAATCGGGAATCATCCCGAATATACCCGGTGGTGGTGATTTGAATTTTTGTTTCTTCGCATGGATTAACTATCTGCTTTATCTGAGAGCCAAAGTAAAGTTTGTGTTTTGGAGAAAACCTGGATTTTTATCCAGCAATCTTTGGCCATGTCGGAATCAAAGGTTTCGGAGTTTTTTTTGTATAGTAACTTTGGGATTTAGTTAAGGTAAGCTGCTTATAATAATTTCACATACCTTTTTCTTCGTTCTGAAAAATGCTATGTATTTCCCAGTTTTCGTTTTTTTTTTTGGAGTACTCATCCATGGTTTTCCCTCTCCTTTTAGAATCCACATGGGTGTCGACTCCTAAGTTTTGGCATACTGTACCGTACCATGAGTTATGAATTATGGTCTTAAAAGAAACGTAATCTGTTGTCCCGCCTAGACTTCTTTATTTGATCCAGTTCTGTTCGAAGGCTGTTAGTTCCAGACACTGTAACTGTTCCTGTGATTTTGAAGTGATCCTCTTTTGATGTTTTGAGGCAGCCCTTGAAGTCCTGACATCCCTGGAAGGATTTATAAAGGCCAGATAAAATTATTTTATTAATTATCCATTTTTATTTATTTTGTTTTACATTTGATTTAAAGTTTAAATGGTTTATGCTATTTAAAAGTGAACCAGTTAATTATTCTTTATAACTTTCATTTATGTAACAATAATTAAAGGTGTTAAAATTATTAATGAGTTATGTGAACTATAGTCGACTATGGGGCTTATTTAATTTTCTTTATGAAAATCTTGGCATATTAAATTCCTTTTTTTTTTTATTTAGAATTATCATATTTAAATTCTACATTTGCTATATAATATATTGTGTCGTCGTAAGTATAGGAAATTTACCTCATATTTTCATTTATCCTGCCCACACTCACCTAATTTTTATTTCAGTTTTTTTTTGCTATAGGAACTAGCTTTGGCTAAAGTTTATTTATTTTGGTTTCGCGGTTTTCCTTTATTTATTTTTTTATATATTTAATAAAGGAAAACCGCGAAACCAAAATAAATAAACTTTAGCCTAAGCTAAAAAAAACTGAAATAAAAATTAGGTGAGTGTGGGCAGGATAAATGAAAATATGAGGTAAATTTCCTATACTTACGACGACACAATATATTATATAGCAAATGGACAATTTAAATAAGATAATTCTAAATAAAAAAAAAGGAATTTAATATGCCAAGATTTTCATAAAGAAAATTAAATAAGCCCCATAGTCGACTATAGTTCACATAACTCATTAATAATTTTAACACCTTTAATTATTGTTACATAAATGAAAGTTAGAAAGAATAATTAACTGGTTCACTTTTAAATAGCATAAATCGTTTAAACTTTAAATCAAATGTAAAAATGTATAATAATAAATAATTGTAGTAAAAAAAAATACAAATGGATAATTAATAAAATAATTTTATCTGGCCTTTATAAATCCTTCCAGGGATGTCAGGACTTCAAGGGCTACATCAAAACATCAAACGAGGATCACTTCAAAATCACAGGAACAGTTACAGTGTCTGGAACTAACAGCCTTCGAACAGAACTGGATCAAATAAAGAAGTCTAGGCGGGACAACAGATTACGTTTCTTTTAAGGCCATAATTCATAACTCATGGTACGGTACGGTATGCCAAAACTTAGGAGTCGACTCCCATGTGGATTCTAAAAGGAGAGGGAAAACCATGGATGAGTACTCCAAAAAAAAACGAACACTGGGAAATACATAACATTTTTCAAAACGAAGAAAAAGGTATGTGAAATTATTATAAGCAGCTTACCTTAACTAAATCCCAAAGTTACTATACAAAAAAAACTCCAAAACGTTTGATTCCGACATGACCAAAGATTGCTGGATAAAAATCCAGGTTTTCTCCAAAACACAAACTTTACTTTGGCTCTCAGATAAAGCAGATAGTTAATCCATGCGAAGAAACAAAAATTCAAATCACCACCACTGGGTATATTCGGGATGGTTCCCGATTTTTCTTCGGATCAACACATGGAGGTGTTGTAAGTACCTCGACTACCAACCGGAATGACGATACCAAGGGATGAAGTCCGTTGGCCAACCAAGAAGGTCGAGCACGGAAATAGTCAGTAGAGTGACTCGTGGAAGGAAGCGGCAAATTCAAATTCACCATGAAACTTAAGAAAAATCATTAACTTGATGCGGCAACACTGCAACTGAAAACCGAAAGTAGAAACGCAAGCCGACGTCGACGCCGTGAATCCATGACTTGAGAGTACCAAAAGGATATGATTATATTAAATATAAAATTCCTTTACCTGCTTTGAATATTGAAATGATTGGCAAATATTGTGATTTTATCTGGATGGCAACCTAAAAATAAATATGAGGTAAATTACTTGTTTTGATTTATGTACAAATTATAAAGAAAACGACATTTCCACCCTAAAATTAAATATTACGTTATAAATTCCACTTATAGACAACCCAAATTACTTCTAATGTATATATATATATATATATATATATATATATATATATATATATATATATATATATATATATCGGCGTGAACTGTTCACCAAATGAAACAATTTAGCTCATGAAAAATATAATGCTACAATATAAGAGAGCAAAACAAAATGGCGGCCAAATAAAATATTTTAAAAATCCGTCTGAAAAAACTAATTATTAGACTAATTTAAATTTTGTGCCAACATTAAAGGTGATATGGAGATAAACTGGTAAAAATGTGGTACGAATTCGAGATGGCGGAACAATGATGGCACAATATATTTTTACTTCCCTCGTAAAAGGCAAGTATAGTATTGTAACCTTCCGAGATTTTTTCAGATCTTTACGTTCCTAGATGTCGAAAAACATGTTTTCTCAATTCCGTCGGTCTGTCTGTGGGTCTATCGCTCTGTCTGTTCGCGGCATACCTAAAAAACTACTTAACCCATTGACTTTAAATTTGGCGGTCTAGTGAAATGTTAAAAAAAAATGACTAACAAACTACGTATTCAATGTATCTTAAATTTTGCAAAAAAAATTAAGTAGTATGTAGGAATCAAGTGGTAAAATTTTGGTAAGAATCCAAGATGGCGGCTTAAAATATTTATAAATTCAGCCAGAAAAAACTGCTTAATGGACTGATTTCAAATTGTGTGCCATAACTAATTGTTATATATAGATGAGCTAGTAAAACTGTGGTACTAATTCAAGATGGCGGAACAAAATAGCGGCCAAATAACATATTTCCAATATATTGGAACAAGATTATTATTATTACTAAAATATCTAATTACAGTGAAACCTCTCAACAAAGGACAGTAGCGGTATCCATTGTGGGGAGTGAAAAAATTAAATACCAATGTAATTTTATTTAAAAAAATATTGTATTTTTAAGTAAAAAAATAATATGTTTAGTACAAATTATTAATACAATTGTTACTATGTATACACCAACATCATTTACATACATATATGCATACAATAAAAATGTTCTAATTAATATAAAATATTATACTACCTACATATACAGTTTGATACAGTTCTACTTCATAAAAAGTTTCTGTTTTAAAAAATTATCAAGTGTTGTTTGTCTTAAACTAGTTAATTTATTTTTAATAATTTGAGAATCCATTTTAGATGCAACTTCTGCGATGTTTTTCCCTAAAACAGATAACATACTTAATGTTCTTAATATTGGAAGAAATAATTTTTTCATCATCACTGTCAGATGCAATCTGACCGTTCTCACTATTTTGAAATTCACTGATGCACTCACATACACTTATGTTAGTATTTTCCGTGAATAAACTTTTATGAATTTCTGAATATGAAGTTAAGTCGAAAGATAATACATTGATGTTTCTACATAATTCCGATAAATAACGTTTCCCTCGAGAATTTCGTCGAATCCAGCTTTGCGGAAGCAGTTATTGATGGTCTTGGATTCGACTTTTTTCCATGCAGCAACAATTCAAATCGGGGCACTTACAACATTTATGGATTTCCGCAATTGTTCGGTAGATTCAGAATACTCCATGAATGACAAAAATCGCTTGATTAAAATCTTTCTGTAGTGGTTTTTAAAATTTTTAATCAGGCCCTGGTCCAATGATTGGTAATATGATGTAGTATTTGGTGGTAAAAAAATTATTTTAACATTTTTTAACTCCAGTTTTGGGTGAGATGCAGCATTATCCAAAAATAAAAGTACATTTCGGTTTTGCATTTGCATTTTCGGTTAAATTTCATCAACCAATCCGACATTATATCCCTTGTCATCCATGTTTTCTTGTTAAAGTACCATTCAACTGGCAATTTTTCCATACTTGCGCTTTCCCCTCCAGCACATGTTTCGCCTTTTAAAGAAAACGTTTTATTTGGCAAGGCGAAAAAGTTCGTTTCATCGGCGTTATAAATGTCTCTCGTTGCGTAGTTTTTAATAATAGCACATAATTTCGTCCGCCAATCAGTTACCTGAATCAAGTCTACACCCGCTGCTTCGCCACAGATGAATTTGAAAGAGATATTATGACGTTGAAAGAACTTCTCCAACCATCCATTTGATCCTTTAAAACCGCCAACTTCTAGATTCTTTGCAATTGCTTGTGCTTTTTCCTTTATTATTGTACCTTTGCAATTGCTTGTGCTTTTTCCTTTATTATTGTACCGGATATTGGAATGTTTTTGGAGCGTACTTTACAAAACCAGTCGTAGACAATTTGGTCTATGGCAGCACCCTCAGTTTTTGCAAATTTCTTTGTCTCTTCATGTTCCCGGTCTCGGCGAACCGCTTCGGCTAATACTCTAACACTAAGTTTGTTTTTTTCCGCGTACTGGATTATTTCAACTTTTTCTTAAAGGCTCAAAAACTTTCTTTTGTTTGAAGACATATTGATCGCACCAGAGTAACATCAAAACTAAGATATTCTATTGATGAAGACTACATTTTATAAAAATAAGGTGATCTATTTATTATGCAATTCACCGCAATTTACCTACAAGTCAGACAGCATAAGCCAGCCTATTGTTAAACTAGTGCTATTAACAATAGTTAGGCGCCGCGCCGCCTATTAGCATAGATCTAAATATTGCCCATAACGTGCAATAAAAATACCAGCATTAAATGTGGGTTTTTTCATAAATTATCTGAACATCTGTCTGTTCTGAGGAGGTAAATTTTACTGTTTTTATTAAAAAATGTTCAAATTTTACTGTCCTTGACCGTTGTTGAGAGTGTCCCTTGTCAAGAGGGTTTAATACACAGAAATACATATACTGACGGTCGGCGACTTTGTCAAAATTGTCCGTTCAGCAGAGTTGTCCATTGTTCGGAGGTGTCCGTTAAGGAAGGTTTTACTGTACCCAATTTCCTCAAATTTTGCAAAAAAAATAAGTTTTATACAGGACTGAACTGATAACATTTTGGTTTGAATATAAGATAGCAAAAGAAAATGGGGGCCTAATAAAATATGTAAAAACTCGGCTTGAAGAAATTACTTATTAGATCAATTTCAAAGTTAGTGCAAGCATTAAATCTGATATAGAGATAAACTAGTACCAATTCAAGATGGCAGAAAAAATGGCGGTCAAATAATGCCTTTAAAAAATCAACCTAAAAAATTATATTCAATTGACTGCGGAAAAATTAAACGTGATATAGGGATGAACTGGTATTAATTCAACCTGACGAAACAAAATGTAAGGTTGTGTCAATGTAATAACTAATTATTGAATTTTTTATAAATTATACCCAAAAATCAAGTGGAGTATAGATAAAAACGAGGGAAGTTCCCGCTAAAGGAAATTTACCGATTTTTCTGTCTAGGAGTTTACTTATGTCTTGCATTATATCAAGTGAAGCGAAGAGATAAAATTATTTTTTTCATATTCAGTGCATTAAAAAAATTATATTTAAAAGGTTTTATAAATAACTTCTTTAAAACGCGTCTGAAAAATATCTATTTTCAGTTTGTACAATCTCGCGCATATGTTAAAAGCAATACGTTTTCATCTTCCATTGCACATTTTTTTGACCTGTCGCATGTTTTTCGTATTCAATTTTTATGTACAATTTCACCTTAAACTGACAATTACGTCAACAGTTACTTTTGTTCCTTTTCGACAGTTAAAAAAAGTCAATCTAAGCCTATACTAAAATTGCAAGAGGGATTTTACAATTTATGTTTACTATAATCCGCCTGCACTCTGGTTTTAATGTTTATTATTGTGACATTACTTTCATTTGCATACATTAGCTTCATGAGCAATAAGTTTTGACACGCCTTGCTAAGTCTCGAGCTCTGCAGTTGTTCCTTTTGTTCGTGACTAATACACCCGCATACATAGACGATTAGTAGTCAAAAATGTAATTCGACCGAAAATTCATAATATTTAGTACTATTTTTATGATCCGTAACCAGGAAACATTATTTTTTATCCGGAAATGCATGTCAGTTAAATATGAATTCTGAATGAAAATCACTTAAATTCATAAGCGTGTAGAAATGCAATAAATCTATGCTGCTTTTACAGGCTTGCTCATAACCACACTCCATAACGGAAGTTATGAATTTTCCTATGAAACCTAATCCAAATCAAAAAATTAATTACAAAAGATTTTACAATGAAAAAACATAGAAACTTTTAAAACATACTTGGGTAGGGAGGACTGGCAGGATGTTCTACCACGACCACACAAAATCAGTTGTTTCGGCGACGACAATATGCATATACTTATCTCCAATTTAAGAATAACGTGTGTTTAAAACTATATAGAACAAAAAGCACTAAAAACACTTCAATCAGATAACACAATTAAAATTCTTCAAGCAAATAAAGGTAATGCAACTGTTTTAATGGATTGTACTGACTACGATAAAAAAATAACCTCACTTATAAACGAAAACACTTACTCGAAATTAAATAAAGATCCAACAGAACACATAGAAAGACAAATATACACTATGCTTAAAAAACATAAAAACCAATTTATAGATATTGAACGATTTAAATTAACACCACACCACAGTAAAACACCACATTTCTATAGGATCCAAAATTCACAAACCAAACACGCCATTAAGACCAATAGTAAGCATCGTAAACTCACCGACACCTCCTTTAGCTAGGTTTCTTTTAAATATATTAAAACCGCTAGTAGGTAATACTAATTCAGATATAAAAAAATCACAACACTTCCTTGAGAAATTGTCTAATATTCAAATAAATATAAATAATACACTGGTAAGTTTTGATATCGTTAGTCTTTTTACAAATGTACCTGTAGATAAAACTTTAAACATAGCAAGAAATAAACTTGAAAATGATAACAATCTTAGTGAACGTACATCATTAAACATTAATACTATTCTAGAATTATAACTTTTTGTGTAAAAACCACTTATTTTCAATACAAAAACAATTATCAACAAAATTTTGGCATGGCTATGGGGTCTCCTTTATCTCCTTTACTAAGTAATATTTTTATGGAAAACTTTAGTTAAATTATATTCAAAATTACTATCATAAACCATTTATTTGGTGGAGATACATTGATGACATTTTTTGTATCTATGAACATGACGATCAACATTTAAATAACTTTTTATATCATATTAACACCAAAGAACCAACAATTAAATTTACTATTGAAAAGGAAACAGACCAACAACTTCCATTTTTAGACATACTTATCAAAAAAGACATACACAGTTTTGAAACAAAAGTATACAGAAAACCTACACACACAAACAGATACTTAAATTTTTACTCAAATCATCCAATCATGGTTAAAAGGGGAGTTGTAAAAATTGCAAAGATCAAAATTTTATTAAAGAAAAAAAATTTATAAAAGATGTTTTAAATCAAAATAATTATCCTAGTGATTTCGTTGAAAAATGTTTTTATGAATTTGAGAATCCAAAAGACAAAAAAATCCAAAATAGACCAATTACTAACCTCTTTATACCATACATACTTAATTTATCAGATAAAATAAAACGAATAGGTAAACGTTTTAACATCAGAACGTTCTTTAAAACACAAAATACACTTAGAAGTAAACTTACAAAAACAAAACTTAGCAATGAACAAGAAAACACAAAAAATGTTATTTATAAAATTTCGTGTCAATACAATAAATTTTATATAGGTGAAACCTCTAGGCCATTAGCCAAAAGAATTAAAAAACACCAAACAAACATAAAAAATAGGGAATTTCAAAAATCAAACATTTGCCAACATGCACTAGATAACAATCATAAAATTAATTGGAATGCTTCTAGTATTTTAGCAAAAGAACCATGTTCCAAAAAACGTAAAATAAAAGAAAGTGCCTTAATATTATTAAATAAAGATAATTGTGTAGCATCTTGTTCCGTTAGTTTTAATAACACTTGGTTAAATTTGCTAAATACTGAAGTAAAAAAAGGACACCTCAAAATACAATAAATTAAAATGAACATACTCTAGGTACACCTATTTCGCACCTTATTCTAACAATTAAAAATAACATCTTTAAACTGACATTCACTGACATTTTGTCAGAGATTAGCCATTCTGGTTATATTTCTGATACGAAACATAAGACATATTCTGCTTTTAGTATTTTATTTGTAGGTTTGCTGAAGACGGGGGTAGACTTTCCCTCGAAACGTCCAGAAAGCAGGCATTTTTCAGTGTCGTTCCTCGGGTACCATCGTAGTGGACCCAGAACTCAAGACTATCTCAATTTATAGGGTAATTATATTTTATTTTTTATTTTTTTTCCATTTTCTAAGGCGGAAAGTATGTTGTTGATTGATCGTGTCCTCATTTTATTTCAAATAGAGCGGTTTTTAGTTAAGTTTATTTAGTGCAAGTTACATGCTTTTGTAGCTATTTTTTGCCTATCATGTGAATATAGCAAGACTAATTGCTACTTGCAAGGCAATGATAACATGCAGTGGGTTGTGCAAAAAACGATATCATGCTGATTGTATGTCCGTTCCACCTGAATCAATCAGTGTTATCAGCGGAGTACCTGGAGTTTCATGGAAATGTCGTACTTGTTACAACATTAATTCGAAGGAATTTACTTGCAAAATGCAGAACCTGTTAGAGGTTTCATGCACGGAACTATCCAATTCTCTTTCTGAAAGAATTCGACGTATAACTAAAGACACCTTAGATTTAGCAGTAGATAAAATAAACTCTAAAGTATTGGGACGTTCTCAAGATATTCGACCCACTACCTTTGCAGATGCTCTTAAAAACAACCCCAAAATTATTGTGAAGCCGAAAAATCAGAACCAAGAATGCTCTCGTACCAAGCAGGATATTCTGCAGAATGTTAATCCAACTGTGGAAAATATTTCGTTTAATAAGGTAAAACAGCTGTCAAAAGGTGGTTTTGTCCTAAATACAAATCAAATTAGCGCTACCAGATTTAAGGATTAGCAGCACAAAAACTCTAAAGATTATGAAGTAAGGGAATTAAGAAGCGCTCGGCCAGTTGTTAGGATTGTAGGACTTTCCCAGGATTACAATGATGACACGTTAATGCAGTTCGTCAGCATGTAAAATCCTCAAATATTCTCTGTGGACACTCAGTGTTAATTGTTAAAAATATGGCCCACAAAGAAAAATAGTCACGTTTATCAAGCTGAATTACAGTTAGATGAGGTAACTTTTATATATATATTTATATATACTTTTCTATATATTGCGAGGCTGCTTGTAGGTTTAGACAATTGTATTGTTTATGAGGCACTTTCAGTTCCACTTTGCTTTACATGCAACGGTTTTTACCTCACTTCTAAATTCTATAAAAATGCTGTATGTTGTCCTTTATGTTCAGGAAACCACGATGTTAAGGCATGTAAAGCGGCTAAAGAGCAGTATAAATGTATTAATTGTGTTAACGTCAAAGATAAACAAAAATTAGATATTCCGACCAATCACGCGGTATGGAATGTTAAAGGTTGCTTTGCGTACAAGCAGTTAATTGAAAAAGTTAGATCCGACATCTTTCAGATAAACCAATAGCAACCACTGAATATACATACTGAAATATGCAATTCTCGATACACAGTATTTCGTGCAGATCGGAACTATAGTTAATTGGGTTGTAAAAGAGTATAAAAACATTTATGCGGTTACAGTTCTAAAAATGAAAAATTTTCCAGAATATGTTGATATTATTGGTGTTAAAGTAAACATGTTTTCTTGCATTTATTATTTATTTTTAGTTTACATACCACCTAGAACTAGTATAGATGAATATAATCAAGTATTTGAAGAAATAAGTGCAATGGATTTTTTATGCGAATCGAAAATTTTATTTTTAGGTGATTTTAATTTGCCCGACTTCTCGAACACATTATCTGGTGAGAATATTGATGATTTTTTGTTTATTAAATTTTATGGAATTTTTCAGCCTAAAACAGTATAACCTCGTAAAAAATTTAAATAATCGTTTGCTAGATCTTGTGCTATGTAATTCTGATATTTTTTCATGTGAAGTTGAAAAGGCTGAGGGTTTTTTGCTTCCTGAAGATGTACATCATCCAGCTCTGTTAGTTCATTGCAGCGTGACATATGAAAAAAAATTTAATAAGCAAAAGACCACTAACATTTTTTATAACTTTAAAAAGGCTGATTTTATAAATCTTTACTCCCATATGACTAATATTAACTAGTACTTTTTGTGCAGCGCCAATGACGTAAATTCTGCTTGTAAAATGTTTTATTTTAAAATTTATGAAATCCTGGATCTTTTTGTTCCAAAAACACGAAAGCTCGCAGAAACTATCCACCTTGGTTCATTTCTCAAATAATACGAAAAATTAGACAAAAATTCAGGGCATAGAAGAAGTATAAAAGAACTAAGAATGTTACTGATTTGCAGGCATTTAGGGAACTTAGGACTTAGGTTAAATTGGACACAGGTAATGCTTATAAATATTACTGCCACGGTATCGAAAATGATATTACGACTAATCCCTCAAAATTTTGGCAATTAATTAACAGTAAGGAAAATAATAAGCAGTTTCCAGAAATAATGACATTAGGCGCAGATAGTTTTAAAGATCACACGTCGATCGCAAATGCATTTGCAATCGCATTTGCAATTTTTTCCGGTCCTCGTATATTGTGCCTGATAGTGATGGACTAAATCCTCAGATAATCAGCGGTATTGTGGACACCGTTTTTATAAACTGCTCTACTGAGGACGATATTTTACGCTGTTTAAAAAAAAATGAAACCGAAAGGGACGGTAGGTCCAGATAAAATACCATCATTTTTATTACGAGACTGTGCATGTCTTCTTGCAAAGCCTCTTACAATACTTTTTAATTTATCAATTAAAACATCGCAGTTTCCAGATTGTTGGAAATTATCTAAAATAATTCCTGCTTTTAAAAAAGGAGATAAAAATAAAATCGGAAACTATCGTCCAGTAAGTATAATTAACAACTTTTCTAAATGTTTTGAAATATTCCTGAATAGAAATTTGTACTTTCAGGTTAAAAATAAACTCGCGGATAATCAGCATGGTTTTGTCAAGGGAAAATCAACAGTCTCCAACCTTGTTTGTGTTACGCAATTTATAGCAGAAGCTTTTGATAATAATTGTCAAGTTAAATATATACAGATTTTTCGAAAGCTTTCGACAGGCTTGACCACAATATTTTGCTAGATAAACTTAATTCGCTTGGCTTTTCTGACAATCTGATTGGGTTTTTCCAATCTTATCTAATCGGTAGAACGCAAATAGGGGAATGCTGTGGTCAATCATCCGGGCAGTTGGAGGCTACTTTAGGGGTACCACAAGGGTCTATTTTGGGTCCTTTAATGTTTAACTTATTCATCAATAGCATAATTAATAATCTGGATAATCACAAGCTTCTTTACGCAGATGATATGAAGATTTATGCCCGTATAAAAAGCTCAGAAGTTTGTAATACTTTGCAGCTGTCAATTGACAAAATTTTTAATTGGTGTAATAAAAATAAATTACCTTTAAATATAAAAAGATGTAGTATAATGACATTCTCTTTAAAGCATAGTACTTTACTGTATGAATATAAAATTAATAACGAAATGTTGGTAATAGTGGAGTATTTTCGTGATCTTGGTGTTCTATATGACAGAAAACTTTCTTTTGTTCCTCATATAAATGATCTTATAAAAACATGTTTTAAATCACTGGGTTTTATCATAAGAAACTCGAGGGATTTTAACAATCAAAGTGTCTTAAAATTACTTTATTACGCTTTCGTGAGGTAAAGACTTGAGTATGCCTCTGTTATATGGTCGCCTTACTATCAGGTACATGTAGGTCGTATTGAACGAATCCAGCGACGTTTTCTAAAATATTTAAGTTTAAAAATTGACGATCGGTATCCTGAAGTCGGCACTCCTTGGCTGATCGGCGCACTGTGTTTCAACTATTCTCAAACTTTTTATGTGCCAACACATACAATTTTCATTAAGACAAATTTGACATAATTAACTGTGGTTTGGCCCATGTGAGTTTGACATAAAATTTCTTTGTGGTTCGCCTTTATATTGCATTATTTTTGTACATACATATATATTTTCGTAAGTCGTAGCTGTAGGTAGTAAAATTATATTATTTTTATGTGATACTTCTTTATATACATAGAAATTTACTTACAAATACAGTTATGCTTGTACCCATTAGTTAATTGTTTTTTCTAACTGTATAATGGGATAAATAAATAAATAAATTTCACTCTTTATATCATCTAGCACGGTACCAGACACCATTCCAACAACGTTTTTTCTTAATGTTCCTAACTGCGGCTACAAGGAATGACAACCTCAATAATAATGGTAAACTGTATGAAAGTTGAACAAATAAATAATTTATAGAGGGTGTAGGGTGTAAGGTAAAGAAATTCTAATTTAAACTAATCTGGCCAAAAAAACCCAGAGACTAATGCAATTTCTTAACAAGAAAATGGTTTATTACCTTATTGCGCTTTCAGGGAAAACCGAATCTATGTATATGCAATAGTCCTTAAAATATGCAGTTTTCCTTCAAAATCATAAAAAAATGCAAAAAATGCGTATATATGCAAAAAGTATAATATCCAGTCTTTATTCATGAAAATATTCATACTGTCAAAAGTCACGTTTTTTTAGAAAAGGCAGAGACTGTATTAAAATATAAAAACATTTTTTTGTATGCTAATAAGTTCAGTCTAAATAAACCGACGATCCTGATGGATCAATGCAAGCGTGATTAATGAATTTTGAGTACCGTGATTGGTTGGAGCACGTGGGTGATACGTCGTTATACAGTGGTAAAAGCTAACGGTACTTTTGCTTGTCCAAAAACATATTGACAATGGTAGGCATTATTTATTATTACTATTATTTATTAATGTTAGTATAATAATATTCCATTAAAAGAAACGATTGCTCTTTTTCCCTGTCGTTTAAAATTGCTAATTGATATTCGCATAGACATTAAGGCAGAATGTTGATATGCACCATACAGAGCAGTCTAGAATAAGCAATTCGCACGCGATGTGTTAATACCCGCAGATAACAAGCGGGCATATTTTAGAGCCATTTTAACTACGACTCTACACGCCCGACAACAACAATGATACAACTATCTGAAGTTAGGTACGTTAAAGTACGAGTCTATTATTCTTGAAACAAATATTATGCATTTTCAGACAGCTTGTGATATTGTAAGACATTATGTACCTACTTTATTGTGATGCCGTGAAAGCAAAATGGAGTTTTAGTATTTGCAAGCTGGTATCTGAAACGTACAGTTTGTCTTTTAGAATTTGATATCTACTACTACTCCAAGTATCCAAATATAGAGTGTTTTGTGTATTTAGTTCAAATTTTGTTTTATTTAAATATTGTTATGCAATTCTGTATATTTGTCAAGTGACATGGTCAACAGCTTTATTCCGCATTAAGATCACAGACTTATCACTGTAGCAATCTTGTCTAATATTCTTATCATAATACGTTTTTACAAATATCTCAAACCGGTTCTATAGAATTGGATTTTATGATGAGGTAATCTACTACCCTGTACTGATTGCGGCTGGTAAATCGAACATTACATTATCTGACAGCGTAATGTGTTGCCTAGCAACACTACTGTGTTATTGGTATTATGAAGCAGTTATTTGTCAGGTTTGGCTTTGAGATTTTCTCTCAATCATAATTAACTATGGAAAACAATGGCTATAAAATCGTTAAAGTGATACGATTGTTAGGTTACCAACTAATATTTCTTACATTATAATAAATATAACTTTATATTCTTTTAGAAAAGATTATAAAGACAATATGAAATAAAATATTATACGATACACCTCCGTTGGGCTTTATCACAGTGTTATAAAACTTGTACTGTAAAAGTTCGGGTCACCTACCGAACGTATAACGTAAATTACTATTATTTCGTACTGTCTAGAATAAATCTACTTTTCCTGTAATGATTTGTGCGTGCTAAATCAAACTTTTCAATATCTTATACTATAATAGACAGCCAACTATAAAAATGCCCCCCGAGAAGTATTTTAATGTACAAAATTATCCACTGCTATAGCGTTTTTTGCTATAAAATATACTTTTCTACCAACTTTAACAACCACTTACAAAATGTTTGCTATTTTGTTTAATTAAAGTTAGTAATTTTAATTTTATTTATTCCTATAGATACCATATTAAGACTGTTGGAATTAAATACTTTGGTACAGGATTTTTGGTTATAAATTCACCCCATCATTAACGTTCTTATTTGTATAGACATCATAAAAAATGTAGAATACCAAAGTCACATCAAATTATAGAATTGTTTTTTAATGTAATTTGCATATATCCAGGATGCAGGGGCGTGCAGTCCATGGAAGCAAGTGAAGCAGTGCTTCCCCAAAAAAAATTACAAAACATCTTCTAAAATGTAATTTTTGAAATAGGAAACCATTAATTTAGTTTATATTAAAAATGCTAAAATATTATCTTAATTATTAAGCCCATAGCTTCTCTGCAGCCAAGTCCTGTATGCTTGATTTCCTGTGAATCGAGCCAGAGGTTATTGAACTTTCCACCGGCTGTTTGCAATTTTTGCATTTCAGTAGCGTGCTTTAAGTGAGGGCGGAAGCTATCGTTGGAGTAGGTTCTTTGTTTGAACGGCTATCCGTGTGTTGGGTAATACGTACGTCGCGTGGTGCATGGTGTGATATGGAAGACAATAATACGGACGCGGATATGCAAATACTGTCAACTTCGGCTGCCGGAATAACGTTGAAAATGTTGGAGAATTTAGCAAGAAGAGTGTGTGTGAATGTGTGGTGTGTGTCTTAATAATAAAGGAATTTTCAACATTAAACTTCGCTGATAAGCTTCAAATAATTTCCAAAGGAAGGGCAAAACCGCCTATGAAAAATTTAACCACAAAAATGAAAAACAGTATTAGACATTTTTATCCGGAAAAATAATACGAACAATTTAATTGGCTAACAGGGTGTGAAAATATAAGTAAATTATTTTGTTGGCCATGTTTACTTTTTGAACATGAAAAAGGTCTCTGGAATAATACTGGTTTTTCCGATTTAAACAATTTCCATTATACTGTAAAAAGACACATTATGTCCAAAGCGCATTTGCAGGCCGTCATAAAAGAAAAAGTCTTCGACAAAACCAGAATTGAACACACCCTTAACAAACAGTTAAAAATTGGCAAATATTAAGAAGACTTATCGATGTTGTTTGTTTTCTGGGACAGCACGAATTGGGATTTAGAGGTCATGACGAAACAAGGTTTCTTCAAATAGAGGAAATTTTCAAGATTTACTTAGTTTAATGGCTAAATACGATGATTGCTTAAAAAATCATTTAGAGCAGTCTAGCGTTTTTCGCGGAACGTCGAATCGAATCCAGAATGATTTAATTTCCGCTGTTGCAACCATTATTCTAAAAAGAATTAAGCATGAGATTGGCGAGGCGCGGTTCATTGCTATTGTTCTGGACGAAACAACTGATATCACTAATTTTAGCCAATTATCTACAGTAATACGCTACGTTAAAACAGACGGAAGTATTCAATAGCGTTTTTTGCTATAAAATATACTTTTCTACCAACTTTAACAACCACTTACAAAATGTTTGCTATTTTGTTTAATTAAAGTTAGTAATTTTAATTTTATTTATTCCTATAGATACCATATTAAGACTGTTGGAATTAAATACTTTGGTACAGGATTTTTGGTTATAAATTCACCCCATCATTAACGTTCTTATTTGTATAGACATCATAAAAAATGTAGAATACCAAAGTCACATCAAATTATAGAATTGTTTTTTAATGTAATTTGCATATATCCAGGATGCAGGGGCGTGCAGTCCATGGAAGCAAGTGAAGCAGTGCTTCCCCAAAAAAAATTACAAAACATATTCTAAAATGTAATTTTTGAAATAAGAAACCATTAATTTAGTTTATATTAAAAATGCTAAAATATTATCTTAATTATTAAGCCCATAGCTTCTCTGCAGCCAAGTCCTGTATGCTTGATTTCCTGTGAATCGAGCCAGAGGTTATTGAACTTTCCACCGGCTGTTTGCAATTTTTGCATTTCAGTAGCGTGCTTTAAGTGAGGGCGGAAGCTATCGTTGGAGTAGGTTCTTTGTTTGAACGGCTATCCGTGTGTTGGGTAATACGTACGTCGCGTGGTGCATGGTGTGATATGGAAGACAATAATACGGACGCGGATATGCAAATACTGTCAACTTCGGCTGCCGGAATAACGTTGAAAATGTTGGAGAATTTAGTAAGAAGAGTGTGTGTGAATGTGTGGTGTGTGTCTTAATAATAAAGGGATTTTCAACATTAAACTTCGCTGATAAGCTTCAAATAATTTCCAAAGGAAGGGCAAAACCGCCTATGAAAAATTTAACCACAAAAATGAAAAACAGTATTAGACATTTTTATCCGGAAAAACAATACGAACAATTTAAATGGCTAACAGGGTGTGAAAATATAAGTAAATTATTTTGTTGGCCATGTTTACTTTTTGAACATGAAAAAGGTCTCTGGAATAATACTGGTTTTTCCGATTTAAACAATTTCCATAAAGCTGTAAAAAGACACATTATGTCCAAAGCGCATTTGCAGGCCGTCATAAAAGAAAAAGTCTTCGACAAAACCAGAATTGAACACACCCTTAATAAACAGTTAAAAATTGGCAAATATTAAGAAGACTTATCGATGTTGTTTGTTTTCTGGGACAGCACGAATTGGGATTTAGAGGTCATGTCGAAACAAGGATTTCTTCAAATAGAGGAAATTTTCAAGATTTATTTAGTTTAATGGCTAAATACGATGATTGCTTAAAAAATCATTTAGAGCAGTCTAGCGTTTTTCGCGGAACGTCGAATCGAATCCAGAATGATTTAAATTCCGCTGTTGCAACCATTATTCTAAAAAGAATTAAGCATGAGATTGGCGAGGCGCGGTTCATTGCTATTGTTCTGGACGAAACAACTGATATCACTAATTTTAGCCAATTATCTACAGTAATACGCTATGTTAAAACAGACGGACGTATTCAATAGCGATTTTTAGTTTTTAAGAATGTGTCCGAAAATCGTGCAGTAGATGCATTATATACCGTAGTTTATAACGTTACTAAAGATATTAATGGAGAGAAAAAATTAGTTGCTCAAAGCTCTGATGGAGCTGCAGTGATGGCAGGACAATTAGGGGGTCTGCAAGCTAAAGTTCGAGAAACTTTCCCAAGTGCTGTGTTTGTCCATTGTTTTGCTCATAAATTAAATTTAGTTTTATCCCAGTCCATCAATCACATTAAAGAATGTAAAGTATTTTTCGTTGCTTTAAGTGGTATGGCTAGTTTTTTTTTCCAAGTCAACAAAACGTACACAAGCTTTGGACTCTATTGTTCACAAACGATTGCCCAAAGTAGGTCCTACTAGGTGGAACTATAATGGAAGACTTGTGTTAACAGTATCTGAAAATCGTGAATCACTGATTGAACTATTTGAGAATATAAAAGAAAATAATGAAACGTGGGACTCAGAAACAATAAATAGTTCGAGGGGGTTTTTTGAAAGTTTGAAACGAGATTTTAATTTTAATTATTTGTTGAACATATTTTCAGAAATATTTCCATTCTCGGACAAAGTTTTTAATATATTACAAACTAAAACAAATGATATTGTTTTTTGCCTAAAAAAAGTGGATGTTTTTAAGTCCATGTTAAGCCAAAAAAGAGATGACTTTGACCTATTTTGGGAGAAAACGATGACGTTAAATGTAGAGCCACAAGCCAAGCGTCATTGAACAGACAAGGCCGGAGATGTTCAAACATCATACAGACGCCTCTTTTATGAAATAATCGATCAAATTCAACAACAAATAAACTATAGATTTAACGGTTTAAATGATTTTAAATTCCTGGAGCTCTGCAATTTTGATGTATTTAAAGGAAAAACTTTTCCAGAAGATGCGTTTAAATCTCTCCTTCTTAATTACGGCCAGTTCTTCGACCGAGTGTTACTGCGATCTGAACTAAAAGTGATTTACGAAATTGATGACATTAGCGCAAAAAATAACGCTAAGGAACTAATGCAATATTTAAAAGACAAGGAGCTGAAAGATGCCTACACCGAAGTGTGGAAATTGTGTGAATTAGTATTGACAATACCTGCCACAAGTCAATCACTAGAACGCAATTTTTCAACTCTTTAACGTATAAAAAATTTCGTGAGAAACTCAACGGGGCAGGAGAGTTTTGCATACATCGCTGTTGTCCATTGAAAATAAACTTCTCCAAAATATGTCGGAGCATCCACGTTTTTATGATGACGTCTTTGACGAATTTGCAAAAAATGATCGAAGAATCAAATTACATTACATTGCTTCCCTTTCTTAAATTTTCACCGCACGCCTCTGGCAGGATGTTAGGTTTTTCTAAAATCAATATCAACTTTGGTTTCTTAAATGTAACACCCTGTATATTATCTGTTCATCTAATAGATCTCTTTTGGCTGATTATAAATATACCAAGTTTGATGCCTTTATCGTCAAAAACACCCGAGAAATTTGGGAAAAGCTCTGCTATAAGAGGCAGTGTGTTAGAGAGAGATGGAAAACACACAGGCTGTTACCTTTAAATCGAATGCTGTCGAAAAGCTCATAATACAGAGTTTTTGCATTGAAAGATTTGGGTTAATAACATTTATAAGCCATCAAATTTTGTTTACAAAGACAAATAGTTGAAATAGAGTTAGGGGGTATTTTATTTTCCATTTGTTGGATCGTCTATTTAAAGTATAATCAATCTTTGCTAAAACTCTCCAACAATAATGTCTGTCTATCTGGTAATAGTTGTAAGAGGATTAAAGTTCAAACAACATGCAATCTGTAAGGTGTGTGTGGAGAATACGCTTGATATTTTTGACTCGTGTCTTCAATAGGGCTTGTAATTGGAGTTGTGTAAAGATATGCGGAAACAGCTAGGTAAGAAGAAACCCATTAGAATATACTGAGATGTGTCAAGTAAACAAAGGTAAGAAAGAATCTAACAATTGCACAAAGACGCACAGTTTAGGACATTGAACTATATAGAATAACTTTTTATTTAAGAAAACGTTTACATAATTGTGTGTTTATTATATTTTTAATAGCCCCTTCTTTGCCGTGTTAGTTCACATAACGATATAAATACCAAAAATAAGCATACACATACTCTCTAAGTTCTAAAGTTTATAAAATGAAAATAAAGCTAAAAATAGAGATGTAGACTTAATTAAAAAATCGGTAAATTTCCTTTAGCCAAAACTTCCTTCGATATGAATTTTTCCTTTTATTGTGAATAGTGTAGACTTAGTAACACATATAAGTACAGGGTGGCCATTTTATGGTGATACAGTACCTTATCTAGAAAACGGTAATAGTTACGACAAAAAGTTAAATACAAAAGTTGTTTGGATTCAATTAAATTTTTATTTTATTTCACTTTTGCTTATACAGGGTGTTTCGTTTTGACGTGACACATGTCAACTTTCTTAATTTAAATGGGATACCCTATATATTATTACATATTTCGATTTTACTGTTAATTTGCGAAAGTTTTTATAATAACATCTATATTTGAATTCTTTATCGTTTTTGAGTAAAATGAGTTTTTAGAATTTTTTTTTAAAAAACATTTTAAAAAAAAAAGTTTTTACCTATAAAACTTTAATGGAACTGACTAATATCCTAAACATACATAACTAAGGGTTCAGTTCAACGAGTTTCCATGCTGGTCTTACCAATTAATATACAGGGTGTTAAAAATGGAGAGCAAAACAATCAGAACTTTAAATGTAAAAATCTCCGGTTTTTCAAATGGAACACCATGTATATTTTTATTTCATCGGATTCAGCGTTCAATTACCTATCATTACTAATATATATGTCCTATACCTAAAATGAAGTTTCGATTTTATTAGCCGTTTTCTGATTTGACTATTTTTTTTTAATATAAGTAAACAGATGAGGTGGGCTAAAATAAAAATGTCGTAAACTAAGCCTTATTCTCATTTCCTTAACACAGATAGCGACTATAAATAATAGATAAGAAAATACAAATAAAAGTAAAATATTATGTAATTTATGTTCTTATTATTAAATGTTTACGAAAATAAGGGAGAGACAAAAAAATATCTTGTGCCACACGGTATAACTAATAACTAACTGAGTATTAAACATGATTAAAACAGATTATAAAAAATTTTCAATATTGCCACCGTCCGTTGCGATACATGAAGTGTAAATAGTCTCCATTTTTCGAATAGCGTTCTTTACCGAATTAGATGCATTAAAATTATTGATCTCTTTCCTGATTTTTATTTTTAACTCATTTCTATTATTAGATCTATTTTTATAAACTTTAATTTTTTAATGCACCCCACAAAAAGAAGTCTAAAGGGCTTAAATCAGGGCTTCGTGGTGGCCAGGATATTCAACCATGTCTTCCTATCCACAATGGATAATGGATAACGGTGCATCCGTGTGGTAAGGGGCGTTATCCTGCTGAAAAATGACATTTTCTCGAATATTTGCTGGCAAGTCGTTGATAAGGGGCATGGGTTCATTCCTAAGCAGCTCCAAGTATCTTTGGCCATTCGACGTGTCAAAAAATATTGGTCCGATAATACGGTCGCAAATAATTCCGCACCACACATTTACGGTTTGACGGCCTTGTTTTTTAATTGCTTTTATTAGATGTTTATTAGTTTGAGACCAGTAATGTTTTTCCGATTAAAAATACCCATCGTATTAAATGAAGCCTCATCACTCCAAAGCACTTTTGAAAAAAACACATTTTCGAACTGCCGGTCCATAATATCACAACAAAAAGTCAATCTTTCATTAAAGTCTAATTGTGATAATAATTGAGTTGGAAGAAATTTATAAGGATGATAACCATTCACCTGCAGTGTTTTGTGAATACTTCCTCTACTGACACCTGCAATGTCTCTGTCAGCATCTCTTTGAGATCTTTCATCATCTTCCTCGAAATAAAGTAAAATCTCCAGTTGTTTTTCCTCAGTGAGGACAAAATTGGGACGATTTTTCTTAGAGTTTTTAAGGACACCATTTTCCAAATCACGCACAATTCGAAAAAATATATTCCTAGAGGGAACTCGATTATTAGGATATTCCCTCGAATATTCTCTAAGGGCTAACTCTGGACTTTTATTATTTTTTATGAAACAGTTGTACAATTTCAAACGTTCATCTAAACTATATAAAGCCATTTTTTAACAAATTTCGTACAAAAATGACAAACAGTAGAAATGTCAACTTAACTCGTAATTGCATTAGGTTATTTCCTAAGTTCTTGATTTTTTTAGTTTCTGATCTCAACTATTCCGGGATAAATCAGAAAACGGCTAATAAAATCGAAACTGTTCATTTTAGGTATAGGACATATATATGAGTAATGATAGATAATTGAACGCTGAATCAAAAATTTGAAAAACAAATTTAAACTTCTGACATTTTTAACAGAGCAAATGTCAACTTACTTTTCGATGTCAACAATGATTTTGCATTAGGTTAAAATATATTTAAAATGTTTCAACTGGTATTTATAGATTTTTTCACGTAGAATTCAGTGACATACTAGATTTTTGCTGAGAGTCATAGTTTTTGACATATTGGCATAACCTACTATTTTTTAATGGGAGACCCTATATATTATTTTTTCATCTTATTCTTCGTTTTCAAAAACATACCATAAGTCATATTTATTTTCATAAATAACTGCATTTTTCTTTAAACGGATTTCATTTACTGATCAGGCAGCCATTACTGCTGTCATTTTTGGCATTATTGCAAAAATTATTGTTTTTAATATGGCTCAGAATCAAAAATTTGAATATTTTGAGAAATATGATATGAACGCGTGTTTTATATTGTCTAATGAAGGATAAATCTTCCTGCATTTTGACTTTATTGGTTCGCTTTATTTTATCTTAGAAAACTTACAATAAAGACAACGAAGAATCTAATAAAAAATACAAATTCAAACCCTATAAATACAAACTTGAAACTTTTAAATAGACACAACACGCGATTTTGGAGTCAAGAAAACAACCATGTTATTTTTCCTAGTTCATTTCTGAATTCGATTGGTTACGTAGAAGACGCATTAGGAATTTTGGATGATGTTCATACATATGAGTAATGATTTTAGATTTCTTTTTGTGGGGTTATTTAGAAAACAAGGTTTATGGTAAGAATGGCCAATTGATTAAAAAGAATTTTTAAAGTTTGTCGCTGAATCAATATTTGTAGTTTAATTATAATTATTACCTTTTACCTACTTCCTAATTTTTTCTAATGACTTTGTTATTTCGTTAATAAAATTTGTTATTTTTCCATGGCTCCACAGCCACCTTCTCTTATTTCGATTGGCTGTTTTTTCCATTATGTTTTTGAAAACAGAAGAATAAGATGAAAAAATAATATATAGGGTGTCCCATTTAAAAAATAGTAGGTTATGCCAATATCAAAAACTGTTTGTTTTGCATTTTAAATATATTTTACGATAGCTGAGTTACATTTTTTTCAACACTGTATAAAATTAATTGTTTGTAAGAGCACGGTGTCGCGAAAACCGCATGGAAACCCCGTAAAACCTTGAATGTATATTAACTGGTAAGACCAGCATGGAAACTCCTTGAATTGAACTCTTAGTAATGTATGTTTAGGATATTAGTCAGTTCCATTAAAGTTTTATAGGTAAAAAATTTTTTTTAAAAAATATGTTTTTTTAAAAAAAAATCTAAAAACTCAATTTACTCAAAAACGATAAAGAATTCAAATATAGATGTTATTATAGAAACTTTCGCAAATTAACAGTAGAATCGAAACATGTAATAATATATAGGATGTCCCATTAAAATAAAGAAAGTTGACTTGTGTCACGTCAAAACGAAACATCCTGTATAAACAAAAGTGAAATAAAATAAAAATTTATTTGAATCCAAACAACTTTTGTATTTAACTTTTTGTCGTAACTATTACCGTTTTCTAGATAAGGTACTGTATTACCATAAAATGGCCACCCTGTACATATTTTCTTCCTCCATATTTATAGTGTATTTTATAAAAAGTTCTTGCAGGTGTGAGCATTAAAATAATATTACTTATAGGTGTTTCCACTTCTGTAACCATAGTAATTAACTATCCTACATTTTTAATTTCATAAATTATATAAGTATTTAATTTGTACATTCCCTTTCAAGTTATTATTGTTAATAAAAATACCAGGGAATATCTTATATACATACTATGATTTTTTTATGTTGGGCGATTAATGCCAATTCTGTTTGCAGATAGTAGTTTTAAGAATAAAGTGACAGAATACTAAATGAGCAATATTGTATCGTTAAAAAGAAATAACGACAAGTTTTGTAAACGAAATCTTATACCGATATGGCCTAAATAAAAATTTAAATATTAAAATGCAATTTTCCCAGAATATTGCTTTAAAATGTATGCAACGAGAATTCCCCAACCTGGTATAACTTAACATATTGTAACTATACTGCGCAAAAATTTTATAAAATGTCGTGTTTAGTTAACATTTTTTTCTTTTTACAGAAGTTCATATTTACGATTTATTCTCGTCTTAGATAATTAATGTACTTTTCGAATAGTGAAATTTAGGCTAAACTTTCGCTGAAATTTTGATTGAATTAATATTCGATAAGATCTAAGACGCCAAGTGTGCTATGTAACAACTTTTTAGTTTATGTCAGAATAAGTTAACGAAAATGGAGAATAACAGTTATGCAAACGTGGATATTTTAAATTTGTTTTATCGTCAGGGGAGTGTCAAAGAATTGTTGCAAGAACCTGCAGAACATGTAACGCTCTTTTGACGAATTTGCCGCTAACGAACCCAGGGACATTTCTCAAAATTGAAGGTCTCTTTTTAGATCTCGGAACTGTGCAGAATCCAAGAATTCAATATTACCCTATTACTGAAAAGAATAAAATAAAATTAACGTTTTGGAGTATTTTTATGCCTATCCTAATGCTTCAATAACAAGTTCCAAAAATGATTTATGAATAATCAAAATGGAGAATTTTACGTAAACATAATATGCATGGCCACAAACTAATTACATTACAGGCTGTACAACCAGATGAACAACCAAAACGTATATATCGTTGTGACATGTTATTGATTCGTACACAGGAGGATCCCCATTTTCTGAAAAGAATTATTAGAACTGATGAAGGAAAATTTTCAAGAGAAGGAGTCTTTAACCGTCAAAATAATCATTTTTAGGCTGCAGAAAATCCATACTATAAAAGAAAAAGGTAATTAACAAAAAAATTTAGTTTTTATGTATTTTGTTTGTTGATGGATGGGCAATTTTAAATAACTTCTGCAAAACATATTGAAATTCTCAGAGCGACCGATTTCGATATCGATTTAGGAAATTGTTGGTATCAGCTGGATGAAGCTTCTGTCCATTGTACCCATAAAGTTTCCGCCGATCTGTATGATATGTTTGAAGATAGGTGGAGAAGACGTGAAGGACCATGGAGTTGGCTACCCCGATCTCCAGATCTTTCTCCATTAGACTTAGTTCTGTGAAGTAGGATTACAGAAATAGTTTATAAAGCACCAATAAATTTAAAAGACGATCTAGAAAATCAGGTAAGGCACGATTTGGATCAATTTGAGCCATCTTTCCGGGGAGCTGTAGGTTGCAGGTTCTCGGGTACATCTTTCGAAATTAAAATGGGCGCTACCTAATTGACTGTGACTCAATTAGGAAGAAATCTATATTGATAGTTAAATGCAGAGAAAATAAAAACTTGGAGGACTTTTCAATAAAACACTATATAAAGTGCAAACTGTCAAATTTTAATGATACCTTGATCTTTTGTTTTTTTTTACGCGTTGTTTTATAAAATAATTTTTGACATGTGAAATTTAGCTTACATTCAAAAATTCAATTGACATTAAGATATAAAGAAGTAAATCTATAAAATGTAAAATATATATAAAATATATCAAATATGTGAACGTTATTACCATTATATCATCAACCTGTGAACATATGGCGAAATGTCATGACACAAATATGTAAATATGAAAATTAAATTAAATAGCGCACAGGGAATCAAAAATTCATTACCACACTGCCGCAAGGAAAAAGTTAAAAAAGTATAAAGTATTTCGCCAAGGCTGTTTTACAAAAAATAGGTTACTTACTTCCTTTCTGCTACCTTATGTAAAATTTATAAATATAAAAATTAAGAATTAATTCCTCGTACTCTTACAGGAAGGAACATTGTAGAACTCTTGGTTTATGTACCCCAAAAATTACACCATAAACTTGTAACTATATCCCAAAACCATATCTTGAATTCTTAACCTGAAACGCTACAAACCATTGTTTGTCTTAAAATAAAATCGACATGGAATGTGCAAAAACAAGTTATTTAAGTTATTTACAACACAACTATTCAAAGACGTTGCCTTACCTCTAGGGATCTAGAGGGCTCCTTCGACGCCAACGGTCAACAATAAAGGGAATTTCCAGACATCTAGAAAGGCTTCTCGAGGACCGACAGCCAAAAACAAAATTCAGGACGCCATTCTGTTTATAAAAGATAATTGCGAACTAGCTCACAGCAGGAAACTAATTTGAAAATCGACTTACCACGTGGTTGATCAAATGTGGAACCAAACAAAAAGGGGCCAAAATTTAGCGCTAGATGATGTCCATAAATAGGCCTTAGGCTTTCAACAGCACTGCACTTTAAAATAAATTACTTATGACATACTTTCAGTACTTTAAAAAATTGGTCCATTATGGCACTTTTATAAAGCCGGACACATGTTGCACCTCTAAGGAGAGCCAATAGAAAGGGGCGAGAAAATCAGTTCCAGAAAATTCAACGAAGTTTGACATTCCCCTCCATCATTCGTCCTCACTTCAGACTTATGCCAACCTAATGCCATAAAATAAAATAATAATTACAGTGGAGTCCACCGCTGGCGCCACTAGTGGAAGGGAGTAAGAACTCGATAATATTCGATGTCCCCAAATAGAGCTGGCAAACTGCCCCTGAATAGAACCAAAATCGTGACTGAGATGAAAAAACACGACACTGTCAAAGCTGGCTAGATGCCAAAAATAAACCAATGAAACCACAGTGACAGAAGAGAAAGGCAATAAGAAATCCCAATATTTTGTAAACAAAACAAAAACAAATTTCTTTTGTCTTAATTTAGAGAGGTTGAAAATACTTTACAAAATATAATCCATTGAATTATGAATAAAAGATATTGAGGTATATAAAATGTAATTTACATAAAAGTCTTGATATTTTAACGGTTATATTTAACTTGCAGTTAAATAAAGTTATATGTTCAATTTTGTTTCAGATTACTAATTGGCTTAAAATAATGAAAAACCATCAGCCAAAATGTCTGTTTAACATTCCATACCAAGCAAGCATAAAGAAAAGCAGCTTGGACAAATGAAAACAAAAAGTTATATAAACTGAAACTTTCTAATAGTTCAAGTGTTCTCAAAGTGTCAAATTGTTATGTTACAAGAAAGAAGAGAGTAAATATGTTTATCATAATTCATGTGAGTGAAATGGACTGAAAGAAGAAACCAAAAAAAAACAGAATATTTTATTGTAAATGAAAAAATTGTTATTTTCATTAATAAAGAAGGCCAGTATCTTATGAACTAAAACTGTTATATATTCAAAATATGTCACTTCCAATAGTAACACCTTATTAATAAAGATTCTGTTAACTTTCTTTTATAAAGTGTATGATATGTAAATTTGGAAAAATCCAACTCGTAGAGTTATTCGACAGGATGGTGTTAGAACACTGTGTGAAAATCAGTAATTATATAACTAGCCAAATTTAGTAATTGCCTCACTGTTACTATAAACTAAATAATTATACATAAATTTGAAAATGTTATAAAATGTCATGTGATGGATGGAATGTATTACAGATAGCTTACATGTAAAAGGTTAGCCCTTTAAGCATTTGACGTATTAGGTTATTAGAAATCCAAAAGTTTTAATTTACTGACAAAATCGGTTCTATTCAGAACCACAATTTATATTAAAAATCGTTTGGCATTGTATAAGCACCGGTTACATCATAAAAGACGTTTTAGATATTTAATGTCTATTTCTTGAACATCAATATTAATCGCTTTTAAGTCGACAACTTTA
>JAUTXW010002384.1:0-44370 GCA_030620095.1 Kuschelorhynchus macadamiae | reverse complement strand
CTACTAAAAATGTAATGAAAAAAACATACATGTATTATGTATATTTTATTTAAAGCATAAACATTCGTAATGTCTAATTAATAACGTACATACATATATATTTAATGTTTTAGCAGTCTCTACAATTTACCTTATTATTATAAAAATTTTATGCAAAGTAAATGAGTGCTGTATTCTTTTTGAGATGTTACAATGTCTATAAACAATATTAAAAAAAAAAAAAAAAAAAAACATTGTAAATTTCACGTGAACTTTCAAAAGCAAACTCGATAAAACTATATTTTAGATTGCAAGTTTTAAAATCACATTACGGAATCACTGATAAAGTCCGTTTCACGAACTAAAGCCCAGAAAATTCATTTCTCTGTGACTACAGTTAAACATTTTATCCTTATAGGTAAGAGTATATTTTAAGCCAGATCATACGTTCTAACATGTTGTTGAGGTGTACGTTGTCAAATTAGACCATACATCGTGAAGGAATTTTCAAACATTTTAAATTTTAAGTTTTTAGCATAAATTATAATATTTAATTTTAATTATTTTAATTGGTTGACAGAAGTACCCAACGAACATCCTTGCTTTATTTTTCGTAAATCAATTATTTTGTTTACTCTTACAGCAGTGTCTTTCACAAGTGGCCATAGTGAAAGCCATTAGCTAAGATACATATGGCATGGTTCTGTCAACAACTATTATTGATTATAAGGTGATAGAGTAAATAATAATATTTAAAAAAAAAAATATTTTAGGTTAGTTAAATTTTAGTTATTTTAGGAAATTTCGCAGTCTGTCTAATTCTACAAACCGAATAAAATACATTATTCATACACTCAGCATTATAAATGATAACCGAAATTATTCTATTGTTTGCAGAAATGATTCAATTGGTCGTTGAATCATTTTTACCAAAGGGAGGAGGTGCAATGTCACCCTGTATATCAGTTTATAGTTGTTTAATACAGTAACATTTGTGTAATATACACAAGCTGAGTGTGCAAGCTGACGAGGCACCGCGCTCGCGATGTAGAACGAGGGCAGAGGTGATAACCAATTTAGATAACAACAGTTAGATCTAGTGTAGTCGTAGGGCGGACCCTGTGGGTCCGGCCTACGACTACATCCTAATGTGTTTTTCCAAACAAGTGATTTTCCTTCATCGTCAAATTAAGAACTAAGTAAAGAACAAGGGGTACAGCACGTAGACTTTACGGAAATAAATGATAAAAAATCCAAGATAAAGAAGTCACGGTCTGGAAACTAACACCCTGTAGATTTTCTAGATTATTTCACTAATTATTTTTTAGAACAATCAGATTTCAAAAACTTAGTGGATTTTTCACTTTTACAGCAATAAAACCAGTACTCTAGTGAAAAAACCACTCGAAAAACAATTTCCTGGTGTTAACATTGAAAATTTAGTATGGTTGCTATGCGAGAAAATCTGCGTAAAATTCTCAACACTTTTTATTGAAAGCACTTTTTATAAAAGTCAACAGTTTTTGCGACAATAGGGATCTAATTTAATGTATTTTATTAAAATAGCTGCATACAAAAAGATTACTTGATATATTTGACAATGTCAGTTTTGTTTGATTTACAAAAACGGATCGTTTAACTGAAACCCAAAGAATTGAAATTTCATTTATACTGGGTTATGGGGATAGAATGCGAAACCTGTAAGATGCTTGTAACGTATTTAATGACAAATATCCTAACAGGAATCCAATAACTTAGTCTACCCTAAGTAAAATTAACAAAAAAAATCGTGAAACTGGAAAGGTAAAAGATGCTGTACTTTCCGGCAGACATAAAAGCTCAATAGATGGTGATACAGCTCTGAATGTTTTAGTCAGTTTAGAAGAAAATTCGCACCTTATTACCAGAACATTAGGAAGAGAAAATGACGTCTCACACATGTCCGTAGACTTCTAAAAACCGAAAAGTTTCATCCATACAAAATGATTTTGGTGCAATAACTCTCTGACGATGATCACTATAAGCGCTTGGAATTTTGTCAGATTGTTGCAATCAAATTTTTTTTGACGAAGCAATTTTTTTTATATAAAAGTTAACAGCGTAATTGTCGATATTCGTCCAGAAAATCCACATTGGATACGTGAAGATAAATATTGGGTGTGGTACGAAGGGTACAAAAAGCCCCTTCTTCATGGACGACACATGAAGAAAAGAAAGATATTTACTTTACCTGCTGTATAAGGTATTTACACTTTTTTTAGGAAATAGTGCACCATATGATGAAATATGGTTTCAGCAGGATGGTGCTCCACCGCATTTTGCTCGGAATGTTAAGGAATATTTAGACAATAGAAGATGGATTGGACGTAGGGGTACAATAGAGTGAACACCTCGGTCTCCAGACTTGACGCCTCTCAACTACTTTTTGTGGATACCTTGAAAATGTGATGTGTAAAGCTAAGCCCTATATCCTTGATGATTTAAAGGAGCAAATAGAAATCGAATATACACGAATCGAGGAGGCTGGTATTCTTTTTAATGTATTAAATATTTTCCCACAGTATTCGGCCCACTGTCAGGAAGTAAATGAACAACATTTTAAACACCGTACTTAGTTTCATTCATTTATTCTTTGTTGTGGTAGGTATTTCTTTTCTGTATTGTAATTATTATTATTGTATTTACCGTTTTGTTTCGTTTTTTTGTAATTTCTATTAAAAATCTTGATGCTTAAATGAATATTTTGTACATAATAAATTATACGTGAAGTAGTATTGCCGAAAACCACTCGTAATAAAATTTTCACTGAAAAAAAATGTTTATTTTTATTTACTCAAGTTTTTTGCTTTCCACTCGTGGCATTCATTCAAAACCACTCGCCTGATGCGTGTGTTATTATAAAGTGTGTCTTAGATTTGGCTTACATGAGTTGCTCTCTCGTTGCGAGGTTAGTTAGAAGAAATTAGAGAATTTTATTACAAACTCAAATCCGCCTTAAAATTTAAATCATCTTCTGTGGTTTTTGGGATAATTAAAAAAAAACAAAATCCTAACTTTTGCTTGTAGCTCGTAAACGACTAGTACTATGGTTGTATAGTTGATACATTATTAGGACATTTGTGACATGTTAGATGAATTTAATGCAGGCAAAATAGTTTTCTAGCTTCATTTGTTATCGGGATATTTACATAATCTTTTTTTCATATGGACGCCATATTGGCTTTTTGCATTTTTGGAAAGAGCTCCTCAAGAACTTTTCAATGATGTATCAATAGGTTATTATTTTTCTTAAGCTCTAAAAACCAAAAGTATTGTTTTTTTTTATAGTAGGCTTTGAGTAGGACGCGTGGCCACTATTATGAAACAAAAGATTGCCGCTCGGAATGCGGCCTGTTATCATTCTATCGAATTATGTTTAAATCTTTAAATTGGGTAATTTATGTTTTTTAGATTCTTAGTTAAATTAAAAAAACTGTATGCAAAATTGCGGTACATGCATACTCTATTTTCCACACATTTTTTGCACTCCTCTAATACTTGAGTAACTCTTCTTAATGTATTTCTGTTTATTGTAGTCAAAAGTCTCGTACCCTATCTTCCAATTCTTGGTGACTTTCGGTAAATAAAAATCGGAGGTGTGGAGTCCGGTGACTTGGCCGGCCACCTAATGGGATCATTATTGGAAATAATATTATCGCCAAAAATATTTCTGAAAACCTTCATCACTTCTCTGGTACTGTGAGCCAAACAACCATCTTGCTGGAACCACATATTAGGTAGTTCATTTGGCGAAACAGAATTTGTGATTGCTGGTATGATTTATTCCTGCAAGAGTAGCAAAGATCTATTTACAGATAGATTTAATTAATAAATGATCCACTAAACGGTTGTCAAAAACACAAAAATAAAAGTTTTTATTTAACCGTGAGACGTAAATCAAAGCTACATTTTAAATTACTTATAATGTCACACCAATATATTGAACCCAAATCTTATTTGTAAACGTCTTTCATCTAAAAATTACTGTTATGTTTTTTTAAAATTCCGCAATTTGTAAATTTGGTTTCATCTGTTCAAATAACTTTAGATGGGAAATTAGGTATTTCTTGGCATTCATTGATAAACCATTCACTAAACTTGATTCGTCTAATAAAATCATTTTCCTGAAGACCCTGTACAATAAAGATTGTACGGATGGAAGCGATGTTTTAGAGCCCGATGAACAGGTTATTTAGGAATTGCTGTTTGTTCTTCTACTTTTTCTTATAAATGGAGTTGGGTCATCCCTGACGTTTTTTACTGTGGTGGTATCTCTTGCTTCATTATTTTTGGTATACGTTTTGAGTCTCGGTTTTACGAAAGATCCATGAGCCAATAAGTTCATAACTAAAAATCTTAAAAGTCTCGCGTTGGTTTGATGCCGCTCCGGAAATTGATCTTCGTATGCATGTGTTGCAGCTTCTGTATTCCTGTTAGTTTTTAAATAAAGTTCTAGCACCAAGTTTTCTAGATTGGAATAATTAACAGCTATTCTAAATACTTGAAATCAACGTAAACAATTTTTAAATAGTGAAATAAACTTGGCACTTTAATGACTACTTGATGTAATGGATTTATGAGACGCCGCAATATTTTGTTTCATAATGGCGGCTGCGCGGTCACTACTCAAAGCCTACTATCAAAAAACAACAATTTCGATTTTTTAGGCTTAAAATATGCTTAGACTTGTGATACATCACTGAAAAAGTTCTTGAGCTCTTCCCAAAAATGCAAAAATTCTAATATGGCGTCCGTATGAAAATAAAAAATATATTTAAATATTTCGATAACAAACGAAACTGAAAAATATTTTGCCTGCATTAGATTTCTGTAATAAAAATGTCTATTATTATGTATCAACGATAAAGCCATAATACTAATCGTTTACAAGCTACATGCAAAAGTTAAAAATCCTCCATTTTGGTTTTTCTCGATTATCTAAAAAACCACAAAAGATAAATTAAATCTTAAGACAGATTTGAGCTAAGAATAAAACTTTTCTAATTTAACCATCCTCGTAGCTATAACCATAGAGTAAATATAAAAGTGGAGATCACAATTCATTCATAAATCAAGTTAGGGTATGCGCCCACATAGTTCCCCTACTTTTCACATTCTATCGACCAATGTTTACTATAAAACAAGAGGTAGGGATAGCGTGCGTGGAAGACCAGTCGCGGCGCGACTTTTTACTTCCCGCGTAAGGAAATATTAAACGTGAAAAAATCATCGTTCCAGGTTTTTACAGATCAATATTAGTAATAAGATTTACGATATAGTAAACTTCTAATATTTTTTAAATTAAATTATACTAAGATTTAGAAATCACGAAATCGCATCCAGAAAAACGAAATTGTTTTTCATTTCTTGAATTAATTACCTACACATTTTAAAGAAATAATCGCTCCGTACTTTACTATCTAAAATCAAACCATTAAGTTAGGTAAGTTTAAAACGAAATTAGTTATCTATATATTATTAAACAAGTTTTAAACTAAAAAAAACGGAAATACTTTTAACACGCTTCCTAATCGTCTGATTGTATGTTTGTAGGTCTGGTTCAAATGTTGTAATGTAATTTTCACCACTTCCACATTACTCATTATTATTTTCAAATTTGATATGCATATATTTTCGGATGAAAAATCTGAATTTTTTTAGTCAATGTTTAGAAATTCAAAATGGCGGAGTCAATTCTGCCGCCAAATTTTGTTTTTCGTGTAGATTAAACTGGAAAATCGGTGCCTAGGAAAATTTAAGAGTGTCAGTTTTAAAAATTCAAAATAGCGGTATCAAAACGATAATGTCAACATGGCGGACGAATTTTAACATTTGTGCGGATTATTTAAGAATGCCCAGCAAAATTCAAAACGGTGGCGCCAATATACCGAACGAATTTTGTCATTTGTACAGACTCGGCTGAAATATCGGTGTCTAGAAGTATTTAAGAATGAAAGTTATGAAGTTTTAGTCAATATTTGAGAATTAAAAATGGTGGCCCCAACATCGCAGCTTAATTTAAAAATTCATTGGGATTTGGGGGTATTTAAGACTGAAAAGGAATTTAATCCTAATTCTTAAATTTCAACCAGTCTAGAACATGTTTACGAACACATTTTTACTTTTAATTACTCAAAGAAGCACCATTTAAATTTTTTCGAAATCGCAGTTCGTTTTTTTGGCTTGAGGTGCCCTTCGACTATTAGTAAATAACAATACTTTAAATTAGGTTAGCATATAAAAGCATCTACGTAATTATTGAGAATATTTATAATTATAACAGACATATAGATATTTTTCTATTCGAAAAGACAATTATTAGTCGAGCTCGTCCACTATGCCATTTAATTCTATAATTGTTTTATTTGTCTGACAGGAAAAACTATTTTAATCGCCAAAAAAAATCACCTCAGAGACTTTCTTGTATCATTTTGCTTCAGAGGATAAACGTTTTATTAGACTGAACCGGATTGGTCAGTGACCCAAAATAAGTGAATAATGTATCTTTCATTACAACCCCTGAAAAAAGGAAATCTAGCTGTTTACTTAGTGATTAAGAGACAATTCCAAACTTAAACGGGTATTTTTTGCAAGTAAATAAGACTTATTTATTAAATATTTTAAAAATCACTGTTCTCCTAATCTCAACCGCACCTTTAAAACCCTGCTTCTTCAAGTAATGCAACATATAATTAGAAGATTTTAACCATATCAACAATTACACAATAAAACACATGCAGTAGTGAAGCTAAAGAAAAGCTTGGTACCTAATGACAATTGTAATTGAATTAAATTCTGTGTTAAAATATTTTTTAGCAAATTGATTTCTTTAATGTTAAAGTTTTTTGTAGTTCCATGAACCACCACTGGTTTTTTATCCATGCCGGTCACGTTACCCTGTAACAATTTTTGCATCTACGTATCTTTTATATGTAAATGTTTAAATAATTCTTACACATTCTAAAACAAAGTAGCACGTAAAATTAACGAGTCAAAATGCACATATTCAATTAAATAAATATATCTTCGCTTATGCTGCTGAATAAAGTTGCAAAGTAGAGAACATAATTTACTTATTCGGTTTGTGGGAGAGAACTAGCATAGTTTTAATCATTACAGAGCACAATTGTTAAGGAATGGGGTAAGGTATATGACCACATTATGCACACCGCTGTAAACAATGGCGGCTTGAGTTAAAAAGAAAATCCAAATGTTTTTGATAGAAAAATTCTTGAAGTAAATGTTTTACTACAAGTTATTGCTTCACTATAAATATGAATAATTATCTAAAAGAAATTTTTGAAAAATTGCATATTTTTGAAGAAATCCGGGATAACTCAGAAATGTACAGATATATCCAAAACAAAACTGAGAAACTGGTTTTCTCTTTCAAATTACCCTCTCAAAAAATTAATAAAAGAAATATTTGTAGAAATCTGGAAGTTATGAAAACATAAAGCTTTTCTTAAACAGCCTGTATACAAAAAATTTACTTATTAATTTGAAAAATAAATATGACACTAGTTTATTCAAAATGAATTATTCTATTAATTTTTTATGCAAATGTTGAAAACTTGTAACGTAAAAATCCTGTTTAGACGATAATATTGAAAGAAATACTTTTTTGTACCTTTTTTACTGATGTTTGCGGGGACGCTTATAATAATTCATTATCTTAATGACTTCCCAAGCGATTGTGTTTAAAAACCGGGCTTTATCAAAGTTTTGTTTACGCTACCGAAAAGAGGAATTATTTGGATAGATAAGTTAAAACAATATTATTAACTAAACAACATTGTAACGCAAATATTTGAAGTGTATTATTTTGGATGTCTGTGAATTAGTAGATTCTGATTCAATAGAGTGATTTAACTGGGGTGTTTATTATGCTCTACATAAAACTACATAACAAGAGAATGGTGAAATAACTGCAACTTGAAACTTAAGGCCTCTCGGTTAAACCTGCTGATCTAGTGACGTCACGTATTCAATTTGACGAAATATTAATACCAATCTTTAATAGAAACTCGACATGAATGCATTGAAGATAGTGTAGCGTAAGAGTCGAATGTCAAAAAATTCGTTATTAAGGAGACAAAAAAATTATATATCGAGTACAAATCTTACCCATATGTCAATAAGAATATCACAGACGTGGTTTGTATTAAAATTGTAATATACTTAAGACAAGAAATAGAGTACTGTCTTTTAGGTTTAGCTTCGTCTAAAAATTCCATGTCTATCGCAGAATACTTACAAAAGTAGACAAAGGGAGCAACAGACGTTGTGTTATCTTCCTGATTAAATTTTCAATTGGTTTTTAAAGATTACTATATCTTGATTCCTGTGATCTCCAGTTTAGTCTTAAATTAGTTCTCCCAAATGTTCTAACACTTTTTTGTTCGCTTATTTTACAATAATAAGAAAATATTTATGGCTATTTTAAATCCAAAATGACTTTAGTATTTGTAATATTTCGAATATGTCGCTAAGAATACAGACTTTATTTTGGCTTTTATTATCCTCCTCTTATTTTTAATTCGATACATCATAAGTACAAACGATTATGTACGGGTAAAGATAAAGCGGAACACAATCACCATGGAATACCGGAAATAAGCCGGCCATTGTATCCACTAATGTAATTTTAGGTAATTTTTTAACGTTTTACTTATAGCTGGACAGCTGTTAAATTCGTTTATATAGACCTTCAGATGGAGGCATTTTTTGCTCACTTTTATATTTAAATAATGCTTTTAAAATAACTAAATTCTTGTCACAATAAACACTATAAGCAATATAAATAGACATCGCTGCCACCAATACAACGTCTATGGTTTATTTACATGACATAGTTTGTTCCACTAATTTTTCAGGGAATTAGTGGATGTAGACGTTGTTTAACTTTTCAAAGAACGATTTAAAGTTGTTCTTACTTAAAAATGGTTTAAAGGTAGTAAACCATTTTCTCAACCTCAAGAACTCTTTGTCTGGACTGAAATTTAAAGATACATTGAATGCGGCGAAGTGTGGACTGGAAAAAAGTATTACATAAGATTAACTGTTATTTTTATTACTTAAAAAGCATCAAACTTAGATATATTAGGTAAACGATTGTGACAAAGTTTGAATAGTGACCTGTTTTCATTTACTAACAAGTATTTAAATTGAATTTCAATATCTGTTATTATCCACTAGCGTGCAAAGAAAAAAAAATTGGGGAAGGGCAAATAAAAAGGAAAACAAGAAATAAGAGGCGATCGACTGCAAATTTTTGTCAAAAATTAAGGGTCACATGCGGATGAAATGGTTACAGTTTGGTAAAAATTCAATACAGCGGAATAAAATGGCGGTTCAATAAAATAAACCTATAAATATACTAGGTTTAATTTAATTTTGAAATTCTGCCTTAATCCAGATACCAAAAATATAAAAACTATATCAATGGGGCTGTTAAACTTTTCAAAAGCTAAAATATTGTTTTCAAAACTGTATGGCAATGACAAAGCCATATATACTTTTTGAATTTAGATGGAAGTGTCGTAAATGGTTTAAGATACTTAAGGAAGTATTTAGGTTTATATATGGTTTTCTTATTCAAAATAAAAGGCAGTTCAGAGTTCTGTCAAGTAATAAATATTTATTTAGCGAAACATAAAATAAATATTGTATTTGTAACAATGGGAATTATTTAAATTAATATCGCATTTCGCCGTGATAATGATTTAGTTATCATAATATGGCCGAGGCCCGGCGGATAGTCCATGCCATAGGCCTAAACATCTTTGCCACCCATTCGCACTCTAGGGTCCCTATTATGAAGGCTTGCAAGTTATCCCAATCAACTCCTCCCTAGATAGGGTGCTTGAATCTATCCCAGGTATCGCAGATCCCTATTAAGTGGTATTGGGTTTCCTATCCCTTATCGCCAAAACGTCTAAATTCCTTTTGTGTCCGTTGTGATTAGTCAGTATTCTGACCATATCCACCAATGTTTAACGGTTCACAGACAGTCTTGGTATGTGACGAATCTGCAGAAGACTGCAGATACTGCATATTCTTGTATAAATTAGTATTAAGCCTGTTAGCCGTTTGCCGTCATTTACGGCCTCTAGGATGTGCAACCCGCGTGCACGCGTGGCATCCTCATTGTTACTCTTCAGTAGCAATAAAAAGTAGTAGAAGGTATAAAAGGTTCATGGTCAATCAGTATAATTAAAAATGCGCATATAACAAAAGACACATGCAATGCTAACGAACACAGAAAACACACATTTTAAAACATGTTCAGCCATAAGCAGCTGTCTTCTAAGAAGGTATGATAAAACAGACAGAGTACTCTGTATTTTACGACGGCAGACAGAGTACCATGTTTTCATTTACTAACAAATATGACTCCTCCATCATACCTTAGTAGAAGAGAGCTACTTCTGATAGATAGATTTAGGCAATTTTAGGTGCTCTTCAAAGTTGAACTTGTCTTCTGTTACATGAGGTAAATAAGTAACTTTCCGTAATCGTGTTTTAAACAACTTTTTATTTCAGAATTATTAAAGGTTAAATTATTCGTAGAATAGCAATTTATTCAACTGACTAACTGTACAGGGTGTTCCATTTTGGGTACTTTTTGCGAGACATCTCCGTTATTTTTATAGACAGAAAGTTGAGGTTTTTAGTTTTAAGATACAGGGCTAAATTGAAAGTGTTGCATTTTCAGCACCCTCGTATCTCAACTATCAGATAACTTATCAAAAATCTGAAAACTGTTTCTTATATAACTTTTCCCGTAGAACTCAATTCCAGCTTCGGAATTGGTATACAGGATCAGGTCAAAAAGTTATCGGACCCTACTTTTTTTTTTTTTTTAAATGGAACATCCTGTATATTTATAGATTATAATATTTGTCTTTTTTTGCCTTTTCAAAAATATATAATAGTATGTACTTTTTTTCAGAAACACGCAATTAAATGACAATTTTCTGAAATTAAATGCACAATTTTATATGAGGCTATAGCTATTGGTTACGACAAGAAACAAAAATAAATGTCAAATATTTGTCTATCCCATCGGTTTTTTGATCGACTTTTGGTTTATAAAGTAGTTTATAACTGTTCTTTTGGTATTTTTATTTAATTGATATTTAATAATTTCTTCGAAAAAGGGCAGCGTATTAAAATTATGAAAAATATGATATGCTGGTATGTTTTATACAGAGTAATGACAATTCTGAAGAAGCCTCAGTTATATTTCCAAAGGTATATAAGCTATTATGGCTATAAAAATCTGTATTATCATTATTATAAGTTTTTGCTTGTTAGATGTCCAAAAAGGAGGCAGCCGTTTTTCAGAATATTTGCTCGTTTAAAAAGCAAATTTAGTTGAGCACGGATCATACAACAAAGAGAACATGGAAAGAAAAGAGATAGATGTTTTAGGATATGTAGAAGCAACACCGTGGTCTTCATGTAGAAAAATTAAGAAGGAAGTGGTGTCTCAAAAACTGACAGTCAGAATCTTGAACAAATTTAAGTATCATCCGTACAAATTTAATATAGTGCAACATGTGCATCCCTGCTTGTCTACCGACCAGGCACTGTTTTGCCACTGGTATTTTAACAAATCGATGCTAACGATTTATTTGGCAGACTTGTTATCTGGTCAGACGAATAACTTTCAAGTGCACAGAAATTTTTAATCGTCACAATATCGAACTGGCATAGTGAAAATCCCCATTTAATGTTTCAAAGTGCATAACAAGGACGCTTTGGAGTTGGGGTTTTATTTTGGGCAAACATATAGTTTATAGGATTTTTGAAGGAGGTCTTACAGCACGTAGATACCCAGAAATCCTTGAGGAAGTTATTTCAGAACTGCTCGAAAATGTTCCATTAGCCCAATATAATGCTGTTTACCTTCAGCAAGATAGTGCCCCAAATCACAACTCTAGGCTCTTAAGAGAATTTCTTGATGATAACTTTCCTCAAAGAAGGATAGGTACCAACGAACCTGTTAGATGGCCTCCACGATCTCCAGATCTCTCAATTTTAGATTTTTTTATGGGGCTATATACAAAATGAAGTATATAAAACACGATATGACGGCATAGCAGAACCTGGAGAGGCATTTAGCCTTTCGAAATCTGCGAATGAGACCAATAGTGCTTTTTAGCGCTGTTCAAAGGATTACAAAAATGTGCCAATTTTGCATTAGAGAAAATGGTCGTCAATTTAAACATCACCTTTAAAAATCTGTTTTTTCTTTTCTGTATTAATGGTATTTTTTGTGTTTGTTATATTGTTACTTCATGCAATAAAACTGTTGTTAGAAACTTACTGTTATTAAAAAACTCTATAGGTATTTTTATATAAGAAGATACCTATATGCAAGCTTCGTTAACAATATGTAACTTTCAAACTCTGAAAAAAGTGCATACTATTATAGATTTTTGAAAAGGTAAAAATACAGGGTGTTCCATTTAAAAAAATAAAGTAGGGTCCGATAACTTTTTGATTTAACCCTGTATACTAATTCCGAACGCGGAATTGAGTTCTACGAGAAAAGTTATATAGCAAACAGTTTTCATATTTTCAATAGGTTATCTGATAGTTGAGATACGAGGGGTGCCTGAAAATGTAACATATTCAATTTAGCTCTTGTGTCTTAAAAACTAAAAGGTCTATGATAATTTTGTTAACGGCATCTTTAGTTTTACAAAAAACTAGCATGTCGCGAAAACCGCAAATGTCTATCTATGAAAATAACGGAGACACCCCGCAAAAGTACCCAAAATGGGACACCCTGTACAGAAACAATGCAAATATATCATTAATAAAATGCAATTTAAACAGTTTTGATGTCCATTCAGCAGTTGTTGACTATATAATTCCTCACCCAAAATTTAACAGCGCAATTGAATTTCAACATCTTCTGGGAACGTTATGCTTCTTAGTTTTCACAATTTTTAGCACTATTCTTCTGTAGACCAGGAATAAGCAACAAATGATGATCAGGTATATGAGGATGGTTCCTCTGCTTAAAAGTCTTTCAGTATAGGCTTTTGGGTAGATTTCATTATTCTTTTTTTTTAACTATCAAAATTAACTTCACAGCGATTTGACATACTGCTGAAATTTGAAATAGGCAAGTGCCCATTATATTTTGGATTTCTTCCTGGCGTTAACTTTAATTGCTTGTTTAGGAAAAAGGATCAATATCCATTGATCGGTTTAACCTACTTGATATCGGATTGGTTAGATTGACTTTAGTTTGCTTACATACGGAGGTATTCTTGTCATTCTTCTTCTGTAATGCATATTGACTTTCTTTAAAAATTATTTTTAGGTTAAACAACTGTAAACCGAAAGTGTAAAGAAGCTAAATAAAAGTCAAAATAACTGAAAGTTTCAGGGACCTTTACTGGATTATGGAGAAGATAGGTTATTTTATTATTTAAAGCTAGTTATCTAAGCTTAAATAATTTTTCGAAAAGCAAAGTCTTTTCTAAGGTTACTGGTATAGCATCTATTTTAGACCTTGAAAATGTTAGAGTTCTCTACGTCTTGTGGAATTGAATCGATTATTTCAAGTGTATTTACTTTTTGATTGATTATGACCTTAATGTAGGGAGATTTTTCTCTGTAAGCAGTTTTCTGAAAAATGAAAGCGATTTAATTTATTTTGAATTTTTCAAGTTTTTCATTTGTTTCACTGTATAATTAAAAAATTTCAATTACTGCTAAAGAAAGCAAATTTGTATCAGAATACTTACTTTTTAAATTGTTTTGGTTGTTTTGTAAATCCCTAAATTGATCACTGTCCTATGCATCGAGGTTTCCTGTTACAGCTTTAAATACCGGACTTAAGCCATTTATCAACCACTTTTTACTGTATTGGGATGAGGCAATATTTTTTTTTAACTTATTGTCTACTCCATTTTGTGTGAAATTAATAATTAAATATCACCCAGTTTGTGTTTTGTATATTTTTGATGTATGCTTTTGGTTCCGGTGTAAATAAAGTAGGCTTGTCCTGATTTTTATTGGTTTTATGTATTGTGTTTTTTAATCATCACTCGTTCATTGGCTTTCGTATTTTGTCGGTTATAACAGTTGGCTTAAGATTTGTTAATGAGTGAATGATGTGATTATATGCTAAAATTTCAAATTTCATTATATAATAATCTTAAAAACTCATTTAAGTTATAATGAAGCCTTACAATATTGCCATTTGATTGTGGGTGGCCTAGGGAGCAGAAGTGTATTTTTATTTTATGTAGTTGTAGTAACTTTGTAACAATGGTGTTTTTAAATTGTTTCATTGGCCACGATGATTTTTGTCAGAATTCTATCGTGTGAAAAGAAAAATATGAAATTGTACGATATTTCTGATGCGATTATTGACTTAAAAAGGATAGATTTGCGCGTATTTCGAGAAACGTTCATACATTTTTTTCATATTCTAGTATGTAGGTATCTAAATGTATAAGATCACAAGGTTTAGCCGCTTTTGGTATAATATTCATTTCCATATTGTCTGTGATGTCTTTCATATTTACTCCTTCTACAGGTCTCACAATCATTTATGTAAGTCTTATTAGTTACCTTAAATATGGCAAGTAATTGCTTGTTCTTGATACGTTCTTCTACTTTGTCTAGAGCTCAGTGATTACTTGTATTTTTATGGTTTTCATGGTAATTTTGTATTATTTATAGTGTATCATTTTTGTCAGCATTGCCATTTAAAATATATTGTATGTATTATGTTAGCATGGAGGTTACAAGGAATCCACTGTCAATTTATGACAGCTTTAATTCTTAAAAATTATTAGTGTCTATGAGTAAAGGGAATTTAAATAAAATAAAAATAATAATAATATATGACTTTGTTTTTGGTTCTGTACAGAGTAAAAATACAATAATAATAGAATATTAACAACAGTAAAGAATAATACATATTAACACTAAAATATCAATACTAATAATATTTACATACAATTGAAACAAAAATGAAGAAAGTTTATTGTTACTGAGCTCTACCCACTTAACCTTAAGATTATTAAAATTATCTTATATTTATATAATTAACTAACTTATAATTAAATCTTACTACTAATTGTTGTATGAAAATGATTGATTATCGTCTAATCTGCGGTGATATAGAAAGAGAGCTTTACTCTTTCCGCATACCTCAGCATAGAAAAAAAGCAGATTATTGTCCAAAAAGGTATTTTTTAAATTCTCTTTTAAATCTTATGATATTCATTTCTATAAATTAATTTGGAATTATGTTCGACATTACGTAAATATCGTATGAAAAGCTCCACCGGAAAAATGCAGTTGTGTTAACGGAGGCAGTTAAGAGTCCTTTGTGCCTAATATTAATACTCTGAGTATCACTCTAAAATCTAATCTTGTTATATAAATCAATTGTTTTTTTTAATTTGAATGATGAGACACAAAGATAGAAGTACTCTTCTTTTACACATAGTGTTCTTTAATTTTATGAGGTATGTGACCGTATTTTTTATAGCGTAAATAAAGCATGCGCATGAATTTTGAAGAATCTGAATAAGGCTGGAAAGTATGGAAACCTAAGTTGGGTCCATAACCGGAATAGTTTCACACCACAAAGTTTTCCTATTCGTAGTAACAACTTGTTTATAATGATATAGAACTCTTATACCATTATAAGCCCGTTTAAGAAATTAACTATTTGATCATGAAATACGCATCGTGCCATCCATGATGAAACTAAAATATTTTTTTTTTAGGTAATTTTAATATTATCTTCATACGCTAAATGAAACACAATTGAGACAACAAATGGTGTTACAGCTTAAATTTTCAATGCACTAAATTATATTTTTCCCTGTATTATATCAGGCTATTTTGGTCAAATTTATTTAAAAAATTTTTTATTTAAAAAAATAATTACACTAATGATTCAGTACCTTTATTTCTGGGATCCGAATAAGAACTTAAAACCATTAACTATTTTATGTTCTTGTTCATTAAATATCAAGATTCCATATAGCATGTTTGTAGCTATTATTCCTAGCAACACTCAGTAGCATGTTGTTATATTTGGGGCGATAATCTGTCTCATCTTCCTATACCAAACAAAATTAGTTTGTCGAAGAATTCACTTGAATTTAATTTTATTAACACAATTTGGGGTCTTATCTTTTTGGTGTTTTTTTTACGCGCATTTGCCCACACAGCTTAAACGGAATTCTAGTTGAACAATAATCCGTAGTAATTTGGAGGAAGATTCATAATGACATAGACGTAAATTACGTTGGGTAAAAATGTTCTACTGTTAATACTAAAATATATATATTGGTATTAGATAATGATTATATTTTATTAAGATTATTGTAATATATTAGGAAAATATACTTTTATTTGTATTTATGAAGTCTGGATAATGTAATCTTAATGGGGACATGAACCAGACGTCTATATACGTGAGTAGTTTGACTCCTGGTGAACAGGGTAGGTTCTACAAATTTTTTGATACATGGTTCTACCGTTCCTTCGTGGGTGTTTTTCATCCCAAAACCATCAGATAGCAACTACCATACTAATGATTCCAATTGTTCGATATTTTTAAATATCAACGGAACTTACCGAAAACGGGATTTTTAAATAAAGTTACCGTGAAGTTCCGTAGTTTATAAATAAACTTCCGGTAGTTTAAGCAGTTCGTTCGCCGTTTTGAGCATTTGGCTCGTTCTTTTGGAAGTTCAGAACTGCATAACACTCCATGAGAGGTATATACCACGTGTGTCGGTAAGTTGAATGTTTTACTTCTCTTAAACTGACATTACGAAGTATTACAATGTCCAATGTGACTTTAAGGAAGGCTAGAAAGCATAATCAGGACAAAACACAGGAAAGGTAACTATGGTTCTTATTTATTTATATACAGAGTGCACATATATTTTGGTAATTACTATTTTATTGTGTTAAGTGAATATTTATAGGGTGCATATAACGAGAAATATTTAAAGAAGCCTACTCCATATGCTTGCTTCAGTTTACAGTTATGCTAATTGCTTTTTACTAGAAAATTCTTTATACAAATATTTGGGCAGAGAAAATAAGAATAGGGTTGGAAAATAAGGTATTTTTACTTAGGGTTGTCGAGTGATTACCTTGTCTCTCAGTAAAATACTTAGACGGAACATTTTTGTTTCAGGTTTCCAGTTTCAGTTCTAGTTTTTTTAAGTTTGGCTTAGCTTTGGTTTTGGTTTTGTTTTAGCGTCGAAAGTTTTGGATAAGTTTTGGTCTCCCTGTTCGATGTGTTTGTCGACTCGATGTTGCTGTCCTGAGCGAAACCAGAAAGGAGTCTATAATCATACGACTACCGCTACTAAGTCAGCTTCGTCCTATGTCCTTACCAACCTTGCGGTACAGATAAGTTAATTTCAATGCTTATTTTTATTACAGAAGCGCTGTTTACAAATACAGAGTATTCTCAAGCTTCAATGGTCTACAAAAATATTAAGTGAACTATTAAAATCGTAAACTGTAAACCAAGTACACCGTGATATACTTATATCAATCGTTGTGAAATCGACCAATTTACACTCATTTCAATTTTATAATTTATATCATTTTTCAATACCACTAACTAGTTGGAACACAATTTGAAGTATTTTTAATACACGATTTATTTATTGTTTTTCAATTTAAATATTTTTATTTATATAAATCCTCCCCCATTTGTCTCATGCTGGTAACATCAGTACGTAAGAATTTATTTAAAAGTCTAATTTTGTATCGAATTTTTTGTATATTTATTATAACTGACCCGGGTTTAATTTAATTTAAATTTTATTGTTGGGGTATGTTATAATGGGTCATATGTTATATATTATATATATTTATATACTATAAAATTGTTTTGCCAAATTTGGGTCAAAACATAATTTTGTAGAACCGCAATCAATTAGAAATTTTAAATTTGTTCTGGAAATACAATGTATGATAGTTCGCTTGTATTAGTATTATTAAATGATAGATATTATTTGCGGTATTATGTTTTTCTATGCCGGACGTGTGGCCTTGGAAATTTGCGGCACTGCCGGAAGCGTAATTTTCTTGGTCGAACAAGCCATTATACTATTCTTGACACTGATCGTCATGTTTGGGTGTCGTTGTCTTATTGTCGGTCTTATTATTTTCAAAAATGATATATAATTCTTCTCATATAAAGTTAGGTGGTTGGTTAGTAATAAAACAACCACTAGTTTATGTTGACCCGGTGTTGGTTTAAATATATTTGTATTGCTGATGCACTCAATGAGATAGGTTTTAGCCATGGTTTGTTATGGTTTGCTCTAAATACCTTATCTGTATATTTAGGTCGAGGTTTAATGCGAATTGGTGGGAAATCCTTATGATGTCATGTTAAAATTTGTCCTTATTGAAATATGTCCAGTTGGAAACGCTGGTTTTGTATGAAATTGATTATGTGGTGGGTGCGCATGCAGTGTGTTTAATTCTTGACTGAAAAACTGATTAGAATTTGTTGGCTTAAACTAAGGCCTCGTTTGTCTAAAATAAAGCGGTAAATGTTAGATTCGTCAGTAACGAATTGTAATGCCGTGAAGGTCCTTAGGACGCTTGCAACGTATTGTTGTCCCTAATAGCTCTATAGTAGTAGTAATAAGATGGAGGGACAAGTCCAGCAACTAGGCCTAAAAGGCCCTTTTCGTTAACCCCAGTTCCACCCACCTCACTCCACTTCTCCACGAAGGCGGCCCGTCGTTCTAATGAAGGAGAGCATCTTGCCTTAGTCAAGATGTTGTAATTCTTCCTTGCAGAAGGACTCAACGTCACAACTATTCCAGCGTAGTCCTGCCCACCTTTCATACATGCCAACAAGATGATAGGGATCCTCCACCTCTGCCTCACAGTTAGGACAATAAGGGTTGTCCGCTAATCCCAGCTGGTACATATGCCTGTTTAGTTTACAGTGTCCTATCAAAATGCCAATTAGGTCCCCAAGCACCTGTCGACTGCTTGACATCAGTCAAGTTGCGTTAGATCCGCATGGATTGGGTAGCATTTCTTTTTCCTGTCTACAGTGGTCCGTCCTTGACCAATTCTTCTTTGTCTTTTTCCAGGACCATCTATTCGGGGCCTGCGAGCCTATAAGCCCAGATAAAAATGTTTTTAGTGCTAGTTTTTTTATAAAGTTTTCTTTTGAGTTCTTTTGCAGTCTGGTCTTCCTCATCTACGCCAACATAGGAGCAAAGTAAATTTAAAATGTGTAAAATTCCGTAAAATTGGCTAGCCTTCTGTTTGTTCTTTTGTCTTAACATGAGATATTAATTCAGACATGCTTCGTCGTATTGGCCCGAAAAATATTTAAAGCTGCCTTTCCCTCATACCATGTTGAATATTTTATGCGCCCAAAATTAGCTTTGTATTAACCGAGAATACATTCTATTAAGTCAATGTTCTGAAAGTTTTTGGGTTCACTCATTTTATAAAACCTGTTCGTAGTAATTTCGCATACTGAAAAACATAAATAAATAAATATATATATATATATATACATAATATATATATATATATATATACATAATATATATATATATATATATATATATATATATATATATATGTAGCATAGCAAAAATATATAATGTTTGCAGGTGCAAAACGGCCTAAAAGAAGAATAGCTTTCGATTATGTTACAGGGTACCCTCCTGCGATCATGATTTCTAGGCCTCTACCCTCATCAGGCAGGCTTGTACCCAGGGAGATCTGAAATAACAGATTACTCGATATGACAAAATCGAAAACGAAACGCCAACCATACTGAAACTAACAGTTAGCGCCACCTATTGGAGCTCCGGTGGTCTCCGGCTGCAGACTCAGAGGAATTTTGAAAAAGTATGCACTAGCACCATCATGCGTAGAGTGGATACCAAAATCGATAAAAATGCGCTTTCACACATTTTTATCAAAAGTTCTGGGCCGGAAAAGATATATGTAATAGCAAAAATATATAATTTTTGCAGGTGCAAAACGGCCTAAAAGAAGAATTGCTTTCGATTATGTCACAGGGTACCCTCCTGCGATCATGATTTCTGGGCCTCTACCCTCATCAGGCAGGCTTGTACCCAGGCAGATCTGAAATAACAGATTACTCGTCGATATGACAAAATCGATTTGATAAAGATGTGTGAAATAGCATTTTTATCGATTTTAGTATCTATATCCATATATCTATATACATATATATATATATATATATATATATATATATATATATATATATATATATATATATATATATATATATATATTTATATATATATATATATATATATATATATATATATATTTATATATATATATATATATATATATATATATATATATATATATATATATATATATATATATATATATATATATATATATATATATATATATATATATATATATATATATATATATATATATATATATATATATATATATATATATATATATATATATATATATATATATATATATATAGAGGTCATTCGGATTACCCTTCAAATAACGGTACGCAATCTTGATATTCCGGTTTAAATTGCGCTTTTGTTTAGTTATTACTATTAGAGACATTTAATATAATAATATTATTATTTTTAATGGCCTACCTGCGGTACTGTTTAAAATTAAATATACTATACTAATTAGTTTTGTTGATTCAGAAGCAGAGAGAAATTCAGAATATGTAATTTCTCAGTAAGTCGTTAACATCAGACATATATCTATCTATATACATCTTCTATAAGGTCAAAGTTCTTGGCGATTTTTGTCCTGCCAAATAAGTCCATCCTTGCGCGAATTGGGCAAAGTGGGTCCAATCTCCATATATTCTAAGATAGCTGGCTTACTATAAACTGGAATCTTCGATTTTCAGAAATCCACTTACAGCAACCACTAACCAACTTATTTTCCGGTTCTTTCAATATCGGCCACGCCGATAGTCGTGGTCAAAAATTATCAACTCACGTCGTTGGTCAAAAATTATAAAGGATCACGTCGTTGGTCAAAAATTGTCAACTCAACTTTTAGTAATTCGCTTTTTAAAAAACTCTTTACTTAAAAATTTACGAAGGTTAGTTATCATAATTGCAATTCGTTCAAATGACTAACTACAGAAACAATACATAAAGTACATAACTAATAAAATGCAACAGTGTAATGTTGTCGGCTAGATAATGTAAAGTTTTAATTATATCAATTGAACAAGATATCCTTTCTACTTTTTTTACTGATGAATAACACCGAGGATGACTTGTAAGTTGAAAGCACTCTGCTTTTTTTTTGATATTATATAAGTTATGCAGACAGGCTTATTGTTTCTTTATTTCCGTACCTGTACACAGCCCTTTAAGTTTTCAATTTTTGTCTACTGACCAAGAGTCTAGTTGGAACTCAAGCGGACGAACTTATATATAAACAAAATTAATGCACTATGTGGATGAAGTATTCATCAATGCTTTGTATTATGCGGCAATTTATCGCGTTACCGAATTATACTAACATATCGCACTACATAGCGAGTAGCGCCCTTTAACTAGGTTTGCTAGATTAAAATTTAATTTTTAAAAAGCGGTACTTTTGAAGTTTTGATCCTTTTAAAACACAGACAGATTGAAAAAGAATCGATGAATTTCTTTTACCCTGAACTTCCCTAATTATGAATATATCCTTTTATTAGGAATAGTGAAGTAGTTCAATACACAGTTATTTAGGAATACATATATACTGTCTTTTCAAACATTTTTAATGGACGCCATTTTGTTCCAATTTATTGGATCCCTACCAATATTTCACCAGTTTCGACCATGCCACCCTTGATTCTGGGGATAATTTAAAACGAATTCAATAAGTAGTTTTTACATTGACACATACCGCGATTTTGTTGTCACGTTGAATTAGCACCAGTTTATCCTTATGTCACATTTAATTTTTCTACAAAATTTACAGTCAATAGAATTAGAAGATTTTTTTACGATAATTTTTTTAACATATTATTTGGCCGCCATTTTGTTCCGCTATATTGAATTCGTAACACAACTTTACCAGCTTATACTCTGTCACACTTAATGCTTGCACAAAATTTGAAATTAATCTAATAAGTAGTTTTTTTCTGTGATTTTTAAAAAAAAATTAGGCCGCCATTTTGTTTTGCTATTTTATATTCATACCAAAATGTTATCAGTACAATTTTATGTGACACTTGATTTTTTGCAAAATTTGAGGTAAATTGGATAATTCGTTTTTTTAGTAATAATTTTTTAACGTTTCACTAGGCCGTCATCTTGTTCCGACATATTGAAATTTTACTAAAATATTACCAAGTCATTCTAAATCAGCTTTAATTTTTTGCCAAAGTTTGAAGTCAATCTCATGAGTAGTTTTTTAAGCTATGCCGCGAACTGACAGACAAAAAGACAAACTGACGGAATTGATAAAACATATTTTTTGAGATTACATAAATTTCATTTGTCCGCCATTTTGTTCCGCCATCTTGAATTAGTACCACATTTTTACTAGTTCATCTCTATACTACAATTAGTTATGGGACACCATTTGAAATCAGTTCATTAAGTAGTTTTTTCTAGCTAAATTTCTAAATATTTTATTATTCGTGCCAAAATTTTACCATTTGATTCCTACATAATACTTGAGTTTTGCGCAAATTGGATAATTAATTTTTCAAGTAATTTTTTTTACCGTTTCATTAGGCCGCCATTTCGTTCTGACATATTGGATTATAACCAAAATATTACCAGGTCATTCCCATGTGACCCTTAATTTTTGACTAAAATTTAAAGTCAATCTGATTAGTAGTTTGCGAACTGATAGACAGATAGACAAAACCGACGGACTTAATAAAACATATTTTTGGCATCTAGGGACGCTAAAACGCGAATAAATGCAAAACCTGAGAGAGTGATTTTTTTCACATTACAAAAACTTTATTTGACCGCCATTGTGTACCGCCATCTTGAATAAGTATAACACTTTTACTAGTTGATCTCTATACTACAATTAGTTTATGCCCACAATTTGAAATCAGTTCATTAAGTAGTTTTTTCAGGCTGAAGCCTCTAAGCCTCTATGTTGTTCCGCCATCTTGGATTCGTACCAAAATGTTACCAGTTTATTCCTACATAATACTTGATTCTTGTACAAAATTTGGGATAAATTGGATAAGCACTTTCTTAGTAATCATTTTGTTAACATTTCACTAGACCGCCATTTTGTTTTGCTATATTGAATTTTTACCAAAATGTTACCACGTCATCCCCATATGACCCTTAATTTTTGACCAAAATTTGAAGTCAATCGTGTAAGTAGTTTTTTAGCTATGCCGCGAACAAACAAACCGACAGACGACACACACAGACCGACGGAATCGAGAAAACATGTTTTTCTACATCTAGGGACCCTAAAACGTAAAGACGTAAAAAAATCTCGGAGGGGGTTTTTTTCACGATTACAATACTTCCCTTTTATGAGGGAAGTAAAAATATAATTGTTTACCAATTTGAAGGCAAAAAACCTGGTCTTTTACCGCCTTAAAGGCAAAAATGTATATTTGTAGTTTGTGTACGAATCTTTCGTAACTTGTACTGGAATGAAAGTAACAGCAAGCCTGTTGAAGTTGGAGGTGTTGGTTTTAATACTACTAATACTTCTCAGGGTAAGTATATTCTTCTAGTACTGTTAAAATTGTTAATCAATTGCTTTAAAATATTAATTTCATATGTGTTTGTTTAGACTAAGTTACGGCTGGCGGCACCGGCAAGATATGTGTGAGAGCGCCGAGTCGCCTAAATTGCTATATAAGCGTTTTTGTTAATCTGTGTTTAAACGAAACCAATTTTAATTTAGGCAGTTGTTCAATAGAGTTCTTTCAGAAAGGTTTTTGTTTCATTTATTAACTTTAATTCACAACAAACCACCACCCTTCCAGCAAAATTCTTAACAGGTTATGGGCCCAGTTACCCAAGTTAGTAAGGTGGTTTTATTGTGAGCAAAAGTTTTTTGTTACGCGGCGTCGAGTCGGGTGTGGCAAGTTAGTTGTGTAAACATTCGATAACGTGAAAGCGTGGACAATAAAAAATGGAAAGTGAAAAACCAAGAATTGAAAAGCTTAGGGATGCGGACAACTGGCAGCAATGGCAGTTTGTTGTGAGTACGTTGCTGGATAGTGAGGATGCTCTGGGAGTTTGCGATGGAACCTTCGTAAAGCCAGAAAGCACAGACCAGAACTACGATCAACAATTACGAAAGTGGACAAAGGCAGATCGGTTAGCGAGGAAAACCATTGTGACCACTGTGGAGGCGAAACCATTGCAGTTATTGATGAATTGTGAAGGTGCCAGGGAAATGTGGGTCAAGTTACACAGCGTGTATGACTTGAAATCGGACGAAAGTTTGGGATTAATTCAAAAGCAATTTTTTGAATTAAAATGGGACTCGTCACTAAACATTGCAGGGCATATTTCAAAATTGGAACAAATGGCAAGCAAAATGAAAAAACTCAACAGTCCAATACCAGATTCAATGTTGATGGCAAGAATTTTATCAATTTTGCCAGTCAAATTTAATCATTTCCATAGTGCTTGGGAATCCATGGACTCGTCAAAGCGTAACATTGAAACACTTACAACTCGTCTTATGACTGAAGAGTTACGTCTTCAAAAGAGTGAATCAGAAATTAACGAATTGACAACCGCGTTAGTGACAAAAACTCAATTTCATCCTAAGAACAAGAAGGCGCAGGTGGTTAAAAAGGGAAAGTGTTTTACATGTGGAAAAGCGGGACATTTTCGGCGAGACTGTCCGGGTTGCGTTAAGTGCGGGTCAAAAAGGCATTTGGAAAAGGATTGTTTATCAAATGCAAGTGCACAAATGCAAACAGACGATTCCGGGGAAAGACAAGCGTTTGTAGGAATTAATAATGTGCAAAACGGCTCTGACATTTGGTTGATTGACTCTGGTGCGACGAATCACATTACGAATCGTAGGGACTGGTTTGTGGAATTTAAAGTTTTTTCAGAGCCTCATATGATACGTGTCGGAAACGGGGAGAGTATCGCCGCGTACGGGAGTGGACAAATAAATGTCGAAACGTACGTTGATGGAACTTGGAAACCGGGAGCTCTCTATGACGTGTTATATGTGCCAAAAATCGCGAGAAACCTTTTTTCGGTAAAATGTGCGGCAAAAAAGGGCGTCGATTTTGTGATAAACAATAACGGTAAAAACTGCAAGCTGTTGCGCAATAATAAAGTGGTGGCCGTGGGCGAAGAAGCTGAAAATCTTTATCGCATAGTTTTACGTATCGTCACGCCATGCGATAAGAGCGCGGATGTTTTGATTTCGGAAAAAATCAAGAGTGGCGGCGACACTTTGTTACTGTGGCATGAGAGACTTGGGCATCAAAATAATAAACACGTGCAAGAGTTTATGAAACGTTATGGACTTGAACTAAAAAAGGACAGCGATGTTTGTGATGGATGCGCGTACGGGAAAAATCACCGGCAAGCGTTTCGGGATTGCAAAGAAGAGCGCGCTGGTAAAGTTCGAGAAATGATTCATAGCGATGTTTGCGGCCCGATGGAAGTGGAATCGTTAGGCGGTAATCGATATTATTTACTTCTCAAGGATGATTACAGTAAATATCGAGTGATTTATTTTATTCAAAATAAATCAGAGGTGTACGAAAAATTGGAGCATTTTTTAAATGAAATAAAGACGCAATTTACTGATCATGTAAAAGGGATTCAAAATGACGGTGGCAAAGAATATGTAAATAAAAATGTGAAATGTTTGCTTAGCAAAATGGGTATAACACAAACAGTTACAGTACCTTATACTCCGGAACAAAATGGTTTTGTTGAAAGGGAAAATCGAACAATTGTGGAGTCTGCAAGGTCAATGTTATACTCAAAACCATATCTTCCAAAAGAATTGTGGGCTGAAGCCATGAATACGGCTGTGTATATTTTAAATAGAACAGGGCCTACAAGAATTCCTGGAAAAACACCGATAGAAATATGGAGTGGAAAGCAGCCAAAAATTTCGCATTTTAAAATTTTTGGTACCGAGTGTTTTCTACACATTCCAAAAGAAAAAAGGCACAAGCTAGATAAAAAGTCATTTAAAGGCTATTTTGTGGGATATGCAGAAAATGTGCAAGGCTACCGTGTGTGGATACCTGAGAAAAATGATGTGATAGTAAGTCGTGATGTGATTTTCAAAAATGAAAAAATACTACCAACCAAAGTACCAGTTGACAACGTAATAGAAAAAGAGGAGGAAGTTCAGGAAGAAAAATTTGAAGAAAACTTACCTGAAAACTTAGCTGAGGAAGACCCTGAGGACTTACCTGTGGCAAGAAACTTAAGAGATCGAAAAAAACTGAAACAGCCAGATTTTTATGGAGTACCTGTCGCGTTTTTGGCGGATGAACCAATAAATTTCAACGAGGCAGTGTCATCTGAACAACAAGAAGACTGGATGGATGCCATGAAGGAAGAAATGTCATCTTTGTTGGAAAATAACACGTGGATTATGGTGGAAAAACCAACAAATAAGAAAATATTTGAAAACCGATGGGTATATCGTAAAAAGTATAAGGAAAATGGAATAATAGACCGATATAAAGCGCGTCTGGTTATAAAGGGCTGTTCGCAACAAAAAGGGGTGGACTACAATGAGATATTTAGTCCAGTAGCCAGATCTGAGACAATTCGGGTCTTACTAAGTATAGCAGCAACAGAAAAATTGCACCTTAGGCAATTTGATATAAAAACTGCATTTTTATATGGAAATGTAACGGAGGAAATTTTCATGAAGCAACCAAAGGGGTTTGAAGACGGAACAACCCGTGTGTGCAAACTGACAAAAAGTCTGTATGGTTTAAAACAGGCGCCAAGGTGTTGGAATGAAAAATTTTCAAAGTTTCTTGAAGAATGTGGTTTCAGGGAGAGTGCTTCGGATCCGTGTTTGTTTATAAACAGAAACAACAACGAAAAAAATTTATTGTTGCTATATGTTGATGATGGTTTGGTAGCATCATCAAACGCCGAAGAGCTAGAAAAACTACTTGGGAAAATCGGAAAAACATTCAAGGCCAAGATGACAAGTAATGTAAAGAATTACATTGGAATAGAAATTGAAAAACAGCATGATGGTTCAATTTTTATTCATCAAAAAACTTACATTCAAAAGTTTTTAAAAAAATATGGAATGGAAGATTTTAAAGTGGTTGCCACGCCTATTGATCCAGGATGGCAGACGGATATGTCAATAACGCAGGAAATTGATAATTTTCCGTATCGTGAAATTGTGGGAAGTTTAATGTTTTTGCAAGTTAACACGAGACCAGATATTGGGTATGCACTTAACATTGCGTCAAGAGCATTAGAAAATCCTACTGCAGCACATTGCAAACTTGTAAAAAGAATTCTTCGTTATGTTAAGGGTACAGCAGATTTTGGATTGCTCTATAGTACCAACGAATCATTGGAAGTTTTTTGTGATGCTGATTTTGCTGGGGATGTTGAAAGCAGAAGATCAACAACAGGCGTTATCTGCAAAATAAGTGGAGCAGCAGTATCATGGCAAAGCAGAAAACAACAGTGCGTCGCTTTATCTACGACAGAAGCGGAGTATATGAGTGCAGCAAGTGCGGCGAAAGACCTAGTGTGGCTAGTGCGCATACTTAAAGAAAGCGGCGTGAATTCGGAAAAATATAGCCATGTGTCTTTGTGCATTGACAATCAGAGTGCGATTAAACTGATTAAAAACCCAGAAGGACATAAACGCACAAAACACATCGATATCCGATTTCATTATATTCGTGACTTATATAAAAAAGGCGAATTTAATATAGTGTATGTTCCGAGCGAAAATCAAATCGCCGATATAATGACTAAACCACTAGTAAAGCAAATTTATGAATTGTTGCGTTTAAAATTAGGTTTAGTTAGAATTTAAGTATGTATGTACTTGTTAGCATAAAATTAATATTTTAGGGAGAGTGTTAAAATTGTTAATCAATTGCTTTAAAAATATTAATTTCATATGTGTTTGTTTAGACTAAGTTACGGCTGGCGGCACCGGCAAGATATGTGTGAGAGCGCCTAAATTGCTATATAAGCGTTTTTGTTAATCTGTGTTTAAACGAAACCAATTTTAATTTAGGCAGTTGTTCAATAGAGTTCTTTCAGAAAGGTTTTTGTTTCATTTATTAACTTTAATTCACAACAAACCACCACCCTTCCAGCAAAATTCTTAACAAGTACAAATGGGTCGAATGAATGACATCGTGTTGCAAATTACGGAAAATAGAGAAACCAGAAGGACAATGTTATGAGAATAACATTTTTTTTTATTAACCATTTTTATGTATACAGGGTAAGTTAGAAATTTTACACTAGTGATGGGGCCGTACCATGGGCCTCACACACTCACTTTGTATCTTCTTGTTGACGGGTAACTTAATACGACCTCTATAAATATAAACTGCCTTCAGCTGAAATAGCTCAGACTTAAATGGGCCTTAACGCTAACCACGTGGCATGGTTTCCAGAGCTGCCTAAAATTAACACTGTGAAAAGCATTTTTTTTTTCGCCTAAGGAATTTTGATATAGAATGACTACGGTCAAATGCGCTTCTCTACGAAGTTAACAAAAAAATACTGACAAAAACTTGTTGTTAAGATGGACTGCAAAAAAGTTCAGAACACGATCGCAATGCGAATCTTATGTGTTCCTTGAAAAGTTAAAATTAGGCATGAGCAGTTATATCAAGGCAGGATCCATCGCGAGAATTCCGCGGCCCAGAGTTGCCAGTCCGCGACGGGCATCACCTGATCAGCTGGTTAAATTCGTTTATAAATCATTTTTACGCTGTCACCCGGTAATCCTATTTGTCACACTTCTGGCAATACGAACCCAAATATTGTTAATTACATTCTAATTAAACGACGATGCCAGCAATTAATGTGGATAATTTATTTCTGTCTGATGGCCTGTCTATTCAAAATACAATCGGCCACTGCTTAAATATAATAATACAACTACTCATGAATAATTATTACATTAGATAAATAATATTTAACTATAATATGCCGCACGGATCTGAAGCCCCGACAAAAGGGGGAGGTTTGTCAAAAGCAGGCTGTTTCTATGGATATGTAGGGTTTTAGCCAATCAACAATGAGTAATGCACCGTTTCTATAGATACTTACATTCTTTTCATAGCTTCAGATTCGCGCGCCAAACTTTAGCTGACTCGACAGACCTCGTTCTGTCTATTCATTTAGATGGTGCGATGAGTTTCCAATTATAAGAATTTAGGGCGCATTCACCATATTATCCAGAAATGTTATTGAGGTAAAACATATTGGTTTTATTGAAAAAATACGCAATAAAACAATACAAAAATTAGTTTTGAAAGGTCTCGGTAACCAGACGATGATTTAAAAAGAAATCATGTATATGGGTGCGGTACAATTCTCTCACGAACTTGCTGAAAAATCTGGCTAAGTGTTTTTAAAAATATTTTTGTTAAGCTTTTAATTCTGGGAAAATAGCACTCTGTTGCGAATTATACAAAGAAGACCTTATCCACCATAACCTGTTTCCATTTTAATGTAAACTGCGTTTAAGAATACAATTACGCTTCCTTCCACGTAAATTTAAAATTATGACACACCGTCTAAAAAGCGCAAAAGTAACACAAAATAATATTCCCCAAAGTAACGTAATGGCTAATACGGCTAAAAGCCGAGGAGCGGAGTAACTTGATAACGGTCGGCATTGTAACTTAATAGACTTAAATATTTTTTTATAAAGCTTTCGTATTAAGAAAAAAGCTTACAATTAATATTAATTCACAATGATTACATATTATAGTAAGAACGAGTTTAGTGCTCTTATGGGGGATTGATGGAAAAAATATTAAAATACGAAAGACTGAATACGCATTTGGTCGAAATACAGTAACGTTGGGATTTTATCATTTTTCTCATATCCCACGCATGGTTGAGGAACAGAATAAGGGATTTGCCTAGGTGGCAGATATGAAAATTGACGTCGCAGTAAAAAGTCCGGAAAGGTTAAAGGAGTCGCAACCGGGAAAAAATTAACACCTTATAGATCTTATTTAATCGCTTTTTAGGAATTATTCATAGTATACCGGGTGGTCGAAATTGGTCTGTTTTAACAGAGAAAACCTATTTCCTGACTAGATAGAGCAAAACTGACTTAGGTGTCATGGGCTCGATTTCTGAGAAATGTTTAATGGCAAAAACCGCCTGCCGATATTTTCACTGCCAACTGAGATATAGGGCGTTTTTCAATTTTCGGCCCTTTTGAAAATTGTCCATAACTTTTTTATTTTGCGGAATATTAACATTCTGCAAAGACATTCTAAAGGCACTTTTTTATGTGCAATCCAGTGGCGTACTCAGATTTTTTCTATAGTTGTCCGTTTTATCATAAATAGGCAAAACTTTTTTTTTCAAATGGAAATCATAGTTGGCTATAAATTAAAAAAAATGCTCGCGTTTAGCCCTTTTCAGTGATATAAAGTTGTAGGTACTTATTTTCAAAACTAACGAAAATATTAGGTGTTTTTGGTTTACATCGAAGTAGGCCTTGGAATAATGACGCGCGTTCAATATTTTGAATATATTGCTGTCAGATTACTGTAGTCTGGTGTAATTATTGCGTTTTGGTGTTATCTTTATAAAGTTGTGTTAAGTTGCTGACAAAATATGTTTGAGAATTATGAAAAGTATGATATGTTAAAATGTTACATATTATCTAACGAAGTTCCTGAAGCAGCTAGTGAATTATATTTTAATACATTTCCCGAGCGACGTCAACCGGATAACCGAATTTATCAAACATTAAAAAGTAATTTAGTAAATTACGGAAGTTTTAAAAAGTTAAGAACAAGACATTATGAACTAAAGGAAGAAAAGGAAATCCAGCAGCTAAATATAATTGGTGAGGTATTAGATCATCCTGGCACCTCCTCTCGAACATTGGCTAATATAACGAATGTTCCAAAGACCACCGTTTTAAAAATACTCAAAAAACATAAATTCAAACCGTACAGAACGAGAACAGTTCATCAACTCCGTGAAGGGGACGCCGCTAGAAGATTGAGATTTTGTCAGTGGTATGAGCAAAAATTCATGGAGAATGAGAATTTTCCATTAAATATTATTTGGAGTGATGAATCCAGAGTAGATACTTCTGGTATATTTAATAGATATAATTCATATCACTGGTCCACTGAAAATCCACACGTAGTTGTGCAACAAGACCGGCAAGGTCGGTGTGGATTCAATAGATGGGTGGGGATATTCCGAGGAAGATTTGTGGGACCTTATTTTTACGATGGAAATTTAACTGCAGATGATTATGTAAATATTTTGCGCACATATATTGTCCCTTTGTTGGAAGACATACCTTTAGCTGATGCCAGAAATATCTACTATCAACAAGATGGTTGTCCCCCGCACAATGCAAGGATCACAACTGATCTTTTAAACTTCGAATTTCGAGAAAATTGGATTGGTACGTGGGGCCCCATACCTTGGCCTGCTAGGTCCTGTGACTTAACTCCCTTAGATTTTTTTTTTGTGGGGAAGATTGAAGGACTTGATATTTAAAGGAAGAACCTTTCACACAAAAGAAGAATTGCAAGAGGCCACTAGGCAAGCTTTTGCATCTATTAGCCCAGTTGAACTAATAAATAGTTGCAACTCGGTACGCAAAAGATGCTTAGTTTGTATTCAACAGGGAGGGGCTCAATTTGAACAACTTCTCTAAATATATTTATCAGAAACCTATCTAACTAAATACCTAGATTTTCATAATTATTTTTTATTTTCACTTGTAGCTGTAAATAGTAGTTTAGTTTGTTAATTTTGTTCAACTTTGCTATGTAAACAAAAAAAAATAAAAAAAATTAATAATAAATAATTAAAATAACGTTAGCTAGTGTTATTTAAAGTTGTGTTTAAGTTGCTAACAAACTATAAATCTTAACAATACATAATTGAGATATTGTCATCACAAATTAAAGCCTACTTCGATGTAAACCAAAAACACCTAATATTTTCGTTATTTTTGAAAATAAGTACCTACAACTTTATATCACTGAAAAGGGCTAAACGCGAGCATTTTTTATAATTTATAGCCAACTATGATTTCCATTTGAAAAAAAAAAAGTTTTGCCTATTTATGATAAAACGGACAACTATAGAAAAAATCTGAGTATGCCACTGGATTGCACATAAAAAAGTGCCTTTAGAATGTCTTTGCAGAATGTTAATATTCCGCAAATAAAAAAGTTATGGACAATTTTCAAAATGGCCGAAAATTGAAAAACGCCCTATATCTCAGTTGGCAGTGAAAATATCGGCAGGCGGTTTTTGCCATTAAACATTTCTCAGAAATCGAGCCCATGACACCTAAGTCAGTTTTGCTCTATCTAGTCAGGAAATAGGTTTTCTCTGTTAAAACAGACCAATTTCGACCACCCTGTACATATTATAATGTGTACCAATTTGGATTTGTGAAATGTGTATGAGTACCAAAAAAATCGGTAAATTTCATTTACCCGGAACTTCCCTCGTTATGATTTTTTCCTTTTATTCGGAATAGTGAAATATTTTATTGGGCGTCATTTTGTTCCATCATATTGGATTCCTATCAATATTTTATCAGCTTCTACCTATGCCACACTTGATTTTTGGGACATAATTTCAAATAAATTCAATAAGTAGTTTTTACATTGACATTTACTTTTTATTAAGTTAGTTTGGTTAGGTCATGTTGAATTCGTACCAGTTTATCCCAATATCACACTTAATGATTACAGAAAATTTTAAATGAATCTAAAGTAGTTTCTTTTTCAGGTCGATTTTTTAAAATTTGTATTAGCCATTTTGTTTTGGTATCTTATATTAATATCAAAATGTTATCAGTTCATTCCTATGTAACACTTAATTTTTGTGCAGAATTTAAGTAAATTGGATACTTAGATTTTAGTAATATCTTTTTTAATTTCACTAGGCCGCCATTTTGTTTTACCACATTGGATTTTTACCAAAATATTATCAGGTCATTTAATTTTTGACTAAAATGTGAAGCCAATCTGAGTAGTTTTTAAGCTCTGCGGCGAACTGACAGAAAACTTGAAAATATGTAAAACCTGAGAGATTGATTTTCTTTACGATTACAAATATTTTATTTGGCCGTCCTTTTAATCCGCCATCTCGAATTATAACCACAATTTCACTAGTTTATCTCTATACGGCAATTAGTTATGGCACACAATTTGAAATCAGTCCTTTAAGTAGTTTGTTCAGGCTGAGTTTTTAAATATTTTATTAAGCCACCATTCTGAATTCATACAAAAATTTTACCAGTCGATTTCTACATAATACTTGATTTTTGTACAAAATGTATAACAATTTATAAAGTCAATCTAATAAATGGTGTTTAAGCTATGGTGACTAACAGACTGACAGACAGACGCACAGATGGAATTAATGAAACATATTTTTGGGTATCTAGGAACGCTAAAACCTGAAAATATGTAAAACCTGAGAGATTGATTTTTTCACAATTACAAATATTTTATTTGTCCGCCATTTTGAATTAGTACTATAGTTTTACTAGTTTATTTCTATACCACAGTTAGTTATAGCATACAATCAGTCCATTAAGTACTTTTTCAGGCTGAATTATTAAATTATTTTATTTAGTCGTCATTTTGGATTCGTATAAAAATTCTACCAATTAATTCCTATATAATACTGGATTTTTCTGCAAAATTTGACAGACCGACGGAATTGAGAAAACATGTTTTTTGGCATCTGGGACCCAGAAACGCAATGATCTGAAAAAATCTCGGAGGATGATCTTTTCACAAGTACAATACTTCCCTTTTACGAGAGAAGTAAAAACGAAAAAAAAAGATTAACATTTAAACACCTTTAAGAAATCATAATAATCCTACTACGCAAAAAGACACTAATAAGAGTTTATCGATAGGAAGTGAATGTAGTTCTTCCATTCATAAAGGGAACATACTAGAGCAGATTGCAATATTATTTCGCCCAGTCAGTACACGTACAACCTTTAACACACACACAAGAAAATTGAACAATGCTTGCGATCGCCGAAGGTCATTATTAATTTCCAAACGGATAGAGTGTACATATTTCCAAACCGAAAGAGTATATACATTTCCTTGTTCTTGTGATAAGAGGGAAGGTCGGGGATGTTTCCCCGGGCCCGTAGTTTTCGGAGGGACCCGGATTTTTTTGAAAATCATATTTCAGGTCGATGGGAAGCTATGTTGCCAAACTTACCATTTGTTTTTTTTTTCGTCAATTTTACAATTCCCGGAAAATTTTTTGTAGAAGAGGACGCACGTCATAACTCCCGGGCCCAGCTTTTCTCATGGTGTCCCTAATAAGGCTTAACAAACGAGAACAATGTCTTAGACAGGAAGAAACTTTACAATGACTACAAGTATAAAGTTTTTGCTGCGGTCTCGGGATTTTCTAATTAGAGAACATATTGAAATGCATCCCAATAATTTCAGTAGAGATAAGGGCTACGGTTAAAGTGAGCATTCGCCCTATTGATCAATATGACTAAAATGTCCCCTGGGCGTTTCCCATTTTCCTCTCAAGTTTCCGTTTTTTAATTAAAACCAAAGATTACTACTAATATTGCACAAATATAGAAAGTATGATCTTGTTTTTTTGCAATCAATTATTTTAGTCCATTATATTTTATTATTGTACCCCATTGGTTCTGAGAAATCTGGTTACTGTTAGATTACACATGGAAACCGTTTATTACAGTAGTTTTTTATAATTTTTTTAATTGACCAAACCGTGAAAGCTTCCATTCCATATTATAACACCCGGTACCTTGAAAATTACGAGATAGTTGTGTGGCTTGGTCGAAAAAGGGCGAAAGTACAACAACTTGGTTTTGAGAAAATGCAGATTTAATTTTATTTTTTCATAAGCTATAAATACCTATCGATACCTACAGTGGCGGAGATTTAATATAGAACTTTTAATATGTACATATTCGTAAAAAAATAAATTTACTTAATAGTAAGTTTTTGGCACATTGGCCCCAGTGATATTAATTAGTTTAATGATTAACTAACAGCGATACTTTGGCACATTTTTCTAAATTCAGTTACATTTTGGCTCTTTTAAATATGTTTTGAAATGTTATTCTATCATATTAAACAGATATATTGACTACTATAAAATTGGTTCGATAAGAGGTTTTGGAATTTAAAAACAAAAGGATAAAAATAAACACAAAATTATTGGCTTTATTAGAGTAATAAAAAAAATAGAATACAAATCTTATTAAACTTTCACATACATACATTAATCATCATATTTTAATTACGATGTTGGGTAAACATCTTCTTTTAACCCATCATTGCATCTTAAATTCATATAACATAATTTATTGTTTGGATGTATGAAAAATAATAAACTTTATATATCATCTAATTTTTTAGGAAGAAGTAATGGATAGGAATTATGAAGTTTCACTATACCTAATGGAGTTTCATACGGCTGTGCCTTCTTCTCTTTAGTAATATCCCATGTTTTAAATTCTTCCTCTTCAGAAAAGCTGTTTTTATAAAATATTTTACCAGGATTTTTCTCTGGTATACTTTAAGAAATGGGCATTTAGAAATGACACAACCCATATTTTTTTTATTTTTTGAAAATCCTGTACATATGACTTGAAATTTCGCACCGTCAAAATGGGTTTCTCCTAAAGCACTAACTTTTAGCAAGACTAAAATTTTCTGAGAAATTCATAATAAAAAATTTCTCATATAGTGCAAACTTTTCCGCGGGCACTGTATATGTATCAGTCGAAACGTTGTGCAAAAGTCAAAAAAAGAAATTGTATGTCCGACACAAAACAATCGTCATTCTTTAGTAGTTTAAGAATGTTGTAAAGAGCTATGTTAACAAAAGCCATGTCTTACTAAGTCGCACTTAGGCTGTTCTTTGCATGGAATTATAAATATGAAACTAAACATACGGGTAAACAGGCCGAATATTTGGGCTTATGTCACTTAGGCCATTTTACATATATAATATGTTTGGAAGAAGCCGTTATGCGCAAACATCGAGGACTTAAGATGATAACTGGCCTTTTTTCTCAATTCTAATTTTAATTACATTTTTATTTCAGAAACCACTTAAAATACTGTGATATGACCTTTTTCATTAAAAAGATCTTAAGTCTGAATTTGTAAGATAGAACCAATAACTCAATTTCGGTAAAATTGCACTTACGCCCTTTTTCGACCAAGCCACAGAATTCATTTCCTATATACAATATAACTATTGTAGTCTGGTTAGCTCCAGTTCGCTTAGACGTTCCTGGTTAATGATTTATTGTTTAATTTTCGATATTAAGCTTTTATTTTCCCTTAAAAAAAGTTGTGGAAACAATGAAGTGAAAATAAAGTATGTACCGATACTTCACATGTAACCAAACAAATTGATGATATGTACCTAAAATAGTTTCAAATAATCGATAATACCAAAAGATTCTGAAAAAGATGAAGTAGTATGCACGCTTCTTATTCTTTCATTCTTTTCTTATATTTTCTTTTCTTTTTTGCTTGAGAATTTAATGCGCATAGGTTTAAATTCAAATTTCATTCCGCTAGTCGTTGCTCATTTTTATGCCCTGCTAGAAGTTTCCGGTTACATTATGGTTCACTGTCATATCAAAAATATATTTATTTTAAGAGAAGATAAACTCCAACAGGCATATTCACTAAAGGGATTTAAATTCCGACCAGGCCTATCCTTACACTTCTAGGTTTAGAATGACATATGCAACAATGTTTTGCTTTTTCCTTTCGCACGAAGCTGGTTTGCTGATGAAATTTTGCTCTCGAGTCTGTTTTGCGTGTTCATACCCGTTTTAGATCTTGAACTTGTCGCAGTTAGAATGGCTAATATCGTATCAATTCCATTCATATTTTTGGAGTGGGTTGCTCTACAGCTGGCTGTTCTGGTGCTGGCTGTTCTAAAGCCGGGTGTTTTATCGGCTCATCTTCAAAAAACTTACAATATAGGCCTGATTTAATATCGAAGGAAAATTAATCCTGTTTGGTTTTTCTGTTAGATTTGCTCTCATGTAGATACTGAAACTGTTGGACCAGTAGGATTTAAGGGATTTGTAAACCCCAACGTCTAACGGTTGCAACAGGAGACTGGGGTGAGCCGGGAATGTAAACAAATAAATATCATTTTCCTTTGCCAAAGCTATAACTTCAGGTTTTATATGAGATGCTTGAGAATCTATAGATAAAATTACTGCAAGTGCTTCAGGAATTGATCTTATAAAGAATTGGAACCATTCCAAAAAAAATTCACTGCTAATCCAACTTGGAGAGAGAGTCTGTTTTAAGATCATTCCATCGAATACCCTTAAATATTACTAGCGTTGCCATTCAAGTTCCATTTGCGCTTACACATCCTAAGAATGTATGCGTTTCCCCTCTATCAGTGTAAGCTCTTTTATAAATAAAGCGTTTTCCTACAGATGTTACCACCTTGCTTCCTTTCACCACGTAAGAAAGGCCAGTCCCATCACAGTTTCAAAACCTTTTAGGAATATCTTTTATCCCCAGTTGTTCGACCAGAGTTTCTAACTTGGAAAAAATATCATCTATTATTTCAAGATTTACTGTTGCTTACTGCCTCATCGCCCAATTTAAAAAAATGTTGTCTTCCTACACGTTGCGCTAACTAATACCCAACATATTTTCATTCATCAATATTGATTATATATTATTTAGCTCACTTTCAAGATCTGCAATAAGAGCATAAGGCCTGCTCAATTTAGAAACTTGATTATTACACTCATTGTGGTTTCTAGAAATATGGTTTTTTTAAAGTACTTCATTGCACTCCCATTTGCTGGGCAGCTTTATAAATCATCATGTTCTGTTTCCGAAACCAATCTGGCAGCTTCTAATATAGAATAAATATCGTACTGCTAGGTTATTTCGTGATATGGCTAAACGGCTCCATTATATGTCAAACTACTAATTGTACTCAAGGCAATATATAATCCCAACGAATTTTACAAACACTTTAAGACAAGTTAGTAAATGTGATTCCAATATAATATCTCCCATGGAGACATCTTTTTTACTCTAAAAATGCTAAAAAATTGCTCGTTGAGATAAGCGATAATACCATATGGGGGGATAAGTTTTGCCATATAAAAATTTAAATCTGATGAAGCCACAGTATTGGCGAAACAATTGCCATGTATTATATTCTTTGGTAAAATAAATTAAGTGGAAATTTTAAACATATGTTTTCGTTTACTTAGTTAAAATGGATTTCCATCAAGTAATGGCTAGTTCTGTTCAATATTAGTTTCTAATTATGTCACATTTTTTGGGCATAATTTAAAATAAAATTAATAAGTAGTGTTTACATTGACACACACTGCCATTGCGTTGCGTCATCTTGAAACCGTACTCAGTTAAAAAAGATTTTTTACGTCGATTTTTTAAAAATGTTATTTTCCCGCCAATTTGATTAGCCATCTTGAATTCTTCGCACAACCAGTTTATCTCTATATCATTAATCTACACACACACTGCCATTTTGTTACGTTATCTTGAAACGGTACCAGTTTCAAGGTTTTATATCACATTTATTTTTTCTGCAAAATTTAAGGTCAGTGGAAAAATATTTTTACGTCGATTTTTTAAAAATGTTATTTGCCCGCCAGTTTGGCCAGTTTGATTAGACATCTTGAATTCTTCACACAACCAGTTTATCTCTATATCATTAATCTAACAAATAATTTTTTCGGGTCAGTTTTTTAAGTACTTTATTAGGCTGCTATTTTGTTTTGCTATCTTGGATGCATACTATAATGTTATCTGTCATTTCTATGTTATACTTGATTTTTGTCCAGAATTTAAGGTAAATTGGATCCGTTTTAAAAAGCCGCTAAAAGGTTCTAGCTATTTCCAGTGGCGCCTATACATTTCGAGCATTTGTTTTTATTTCTATATAAATGCGTTCCGTTAATTTTGAATTATTATTTCGAAGTAACGATGGCGAGCAAAAGAGGAAAAGTAGTGTAAGAAAAATTCATAGAGAACATAATGATCGCTCATGTTCTACTTCACCTTTAAAATTTCCTGGTAAAAAAAAGACCCCGATTATCTTACAAAGATAAAATTGACGATGGTGATTTTCAATTAATTCGACGAACAATAGAGGATTTTTATATAAACTTGAAGAAGGTTCCCACCTGCAAACCCCTACTTCGTGCTGTAAAGAACAAAATAGATTTTCCGTACGAGTATAAAACCTTAAATCGGCTTTTACGAGCAAGCGGTTTTGTTTGGCGCAAGTGCCAAAATAAACGAAAATTGCTCATTGAGAGACCAAATATTTTTTACTGGCGGGAGAAATATCTATCAACTGTAAGGCAATATAGGCAAGAAGAACGCAATATTGTGTATCTAGACGAAACCTGGGCAGATAATGATATGACAGTGAACAAATGCTGGCAAAGTGAAAGAGTTACAGGTGTTGTTCTGGGAATCCGCTTTAGTAGTCGCTTTATTATAGTTCATGCTGGTTCAGAAGCCGGATTTGTTTCAGGTGCTGCTTTAGTTTTTCGCTCGGGACTAACAACTGGAGACTGTGATGGACAGATGAATAGAGATAATTTTGAAAAGTGGTTGCTCGAGAAGCTTCTACATAACATTCCTCCCAAATCAGTCGTGGTAATGGATAATGCGTCTTATCATTCTCACGTAGAAGATAAAGTGCCAACTAAATACTGTACAAAAGCTCATATGATATCGTGGCTTAAATCTTGTATGTGATCCAACATGGAGAAAATATCAATTATATGAAGTAATATCAGCCAACAAGCCTAGAGAGAAAAAGTATAAAATTGACGGTCTTTTACGTAACCTCGGTCATACACCTTTAAGGCTGCCTCCATACATGTGCGACCTCAACCCTATTGAACTTGCATGAGCAGGAGTAAAAAAATATATACGAGAGCGCAACACCGGTGAACTTTCAACTAAAGATTTAAATAAAATAACATTAGAAGCGATTGACTCAATATCGGCTGAAAATGGTAAACATGTTCGTTGTATTGAAGATAAATACGGGGAAGTAGATGGCAAAATTGAGACGGTTATTGAGGATTTAGTTATCACACTGGGATCTTCAAGTAGTGACGACGAAACCTCATCATTTTCAGAGGAAGACAACGATTTAGAAGGAATTGAAGCATTAGAATCACAGCCGTCAACCTCAAAAATGGCTTAGTTTTTTTCGTATATTTTGTAAAATTGTTCATAAAGTAGCTGCAATAAACTGCTTCAAAATAATTAATTTTCTGTTCAATATCGGGAGTCAAAAAATATTTAATATGGCAATTAATATTTGAAAAACTGCAGAACTCATATGTTTCCAAAAATGAACACATCAATGTAGTTATATAAAATTTATCAAAATTTTAACTTATGCAGTTCGACTTTGGGCTATTTGGGTATGCCAAAAGTGAACGTTTGTCATATTACTTTGTACAGGGAGCGTCATTGTGAAGTACTATACAGGGCGTTTCCTAATTGCGTGCTAATGTTAAAGGGGGGTGATTCTTGGACCTTTTTAAGAAAAAAGTTTAATATGAACCTAAAAGTCTTAACTTTAAGATACAGGGTTTTAAAAAAACATTTTTTTTAAATCCTAATTCTGATGCTATTGTAGATAAATAATTGTGTGAAATTTGATAGACGTCTTTTATGCATAAAAGGGCATTTTTTATTAACAATCAATTTTTGAAATTTCTACCAGTGGCGTGCATATGTAATTAACCTGGGTTAATCCTTATGCTCCTTAATGCATAGAAGACGTGTATCAAATTTCATGCAGTTATCTACAATAGCATCAGAATTTGGATGAAACAAAATGTTTTCTTTTTAAACTTTACCATCCTGTATCTCAAAAGTTAAGCCTTTTAGGACATAAAAACACCCCCTTTAACATCAGCACGCAATTAGGAAACGCCCTGTATAGTACTTCACAATGACGGCCCCTGTATAAAGTAATATGACAAACGGAGACAGACGGCCACTTTTGGCATACCCGAGTAGCCCAAAATCGAACTGCATAAATTAAAATTTTGATAAATCCCGTTCACTGGATCTGATGTTGGCTGCCCTTGTAAGATCTGGACTGGGTGGTCCAATAATAGTGGACGTAGGCAGTAGCCCAGGAACCGTTAATGACAGAACTCAAGAAAAAATATATTTATAGTTAGGTAAATCGATCAAGAAAAATCAAAATTATATCATTTTAAAATTCGACAGTTCGCCGTTTTTGCAACACAAAAGAGATATAGAAGTGGGGTACACGAGAGAAAACAGACAAATATAGATAAAGGTTCAATAAGCATAGTCACATTTTTTAATTATCTGAAGTGCGTATAGCCAAAAAAGGAGTGCCATATTATTTAAAGAAAGACGGGACACAATTGGATTAAAGAGATTTCTTGGCCGACCTTCCTAAACCGATTGACTCCGCCTGGTTTTCTTTCGTGTCCCGCACTATATTCTGGCCACTTACTGCCTATGATGTACGATGGTGACACACCGCAGAGGTGGCAGGATCGAATTTTAGTCAAAAATATCTCTAAAATTGAGTAGTTCAAAATTACTGTAATTTTGACCACTTATTGCTTTCAATTCTACCAAAAGGCTGCCTTTTTGTAGCAGGAGTGACAAACGACATCAGGACAACAGAATTATCCCTAAAAAAAAATAGCTAAATATGACTTAATTTTTTCTAGATTACTGCAATTTTGATCAATTTAATATGAATAATAATATGAATTTTGTTATTTGTTAACAGGGGTGACAAACGACAGCGGCGCGCGGCGGCTCGAGACCCAATTTCCGACAAAAAAAAATCACTATAATTGAGTTGATTTCCTTATAATAGTTTCTAACCCCCCTATTTACTAAAAAGGCTTAAGAGTTAGACCAGGTCTAGTTGCCATGGTACTTAAAACTCTAAAGGCCGTCTTACATGCTGCAATTCTTCTTTGCAATATGCAATGGTCTTGAACAAAGTCATGCGCAGTTTGACAAAAGATACAAATGTCTTGCCACTGCACATGCTTTTGTTCAAGACTATTGCAACTTGTAAGAAAGAATTACAGCATGTAAAACGGCCTTTAGTTCGCCACTTATGTTTCGCTTATGTCATTGTCATTTTGTAACTGTGACGTTTAAAAAAACTATTTATTCAGTTGTTAGGAATGTCATCTTAGACCTATAACCTATATAACTGTCAAGTTAAACCTGGTCTAAATTTAAAACTCTTTGGTGAATACGAGTGTAAATGACTGAAATTTTGACCAATTATTGCTTACAGCTCGCAAATATTTTTCTTGAACCTTCAAATATATATTGTATTAAGTATTTCTTGAGATGCGTGTTCATAAAATTAAAACGATTTTTTAATTATTTGTCATATTTAATTCCAATTTGACGTTTCGACAGGTAGTTTCATGCCTTTTTCAAAAATGTTTTTTTATTTTTCCTAAAACATATTGCATAAAATAAAAAATCAAAAATTATCTTACCATGAGTCAAAAGGTCAATTTTAATAGAAAGTAGTTATCCTGAACATTTCATTAAAAAAAATTTAAACAGAGGATACATACATTTTATAATGAAACAAATATATTTTCCAAAAAAATATTAAAATTAACTTTTTAACATTACGGTATGTACGAGATTTGTCCGAACAGATGAAGCATATATTTGCCAAATATAACATAAATGTGGCTTATATGGTTTTAATTTACATAATCAAAAATGAAACAAAACAACCAATTTAAAAAGAAGCAACATTGTGTATGAGATCCCACTTAGTGACTGCTGTGAAGTTTACATTGGCCAAACTAATTAGTATTTAAATTTCAGGCTAAATTCACATAAATACGACAAAAGAAATCCCACAGCGCTCACTAAACACGAAAATCAAACAAACCATCAATTCAATTTTTCCAGGGCAAGAATTTTGAAAACGGAAACTCATAAGCGAAAAAGAGATATATATATATATATATATATATATATATATATATATATATATATAGATATATATATGAATCTATTGAAATCGGAAAGAATAAAAATGCACTTAATGACAAAAAGATGTTAATTAAGTAAACAGAATTTTTTCAACATCATCTAAGTTCTCCAACTCTTTTTCAAATAAATAAATATCTAAATAATAAAAATTCTCCGGTAACCACTAAAAAAGCATTATGATTAGAATATCACTTAGTCTCCAATAGATCCTGTGTATGTATCAAATTGGAATTAAATATGAAAATAATTAAAAAAACGTTTAATTTTATGAACACGCATCCCAAAAAAAGAACTACCTAATACTGTATAAATATATATATATATATATATATATATATATATATATATATATATATATATATATATAGATACAGTATTCTGGACCGTGTTAATAGTAAATTACGTCAGTAGTTTTAGGTAAGCGGTCTGTGACTATTCAAACTCTATTTATTTTAGATCTCCATGTTTCGTCAAATTTTTATTGACTTCGTCAGGAGACAACTAGAAACAATAAATTTGTCTTAATTAACATACCTCAGAAAATATACAGTTACATATCTTTTTTTTTCTTGTTTGTTTATTCTTTTTCCAACATTGTTCAAAACATCGGTAAACGCACATTATCGTTTTGTATTTGCATTGAATACCTGTTAAGTGTAAAAATTGGTTTTGTCCTGAATGTCCAGGGTGATCAGTTAAGGGTAGCGAGCGGCCATATCTCATAAGATATTGGTCGTATAGATTTGAGAAAAAAAATCATAATAAAAGTCGCCAAGAGAAATTGCTGAAAATTATTTTCGAGTTTGTCAAACGTCCGCTAGAGGGCGTAACAACCAACACCAAGTAGAAAAATGGGGTTTTTATAGAATTTTGCCTAATGAAAATATATCGATGATATCATTTTCATATTTAGTGACCATTTCTCTACACTTTTTGTCTAAAATGTTTTGTTCTATATATCAAAATAAAGCGGTGGGGGAAGTTCAATTGTTCTTTCAAACAAACCAAGATGTCTCCCGTTTCTTTTGACCGATTTTAGCAAACTTAGGTTC
>JAUTXW010002383.1:0-43746 GCA_030620095.1 Kuschelorhynchus macadamiae | reverse complement strand
CTTTTTAACTCTTGTGGGGAAAAAGCTGTCTTACATTCAATGACATTTTTAAGTAATAATAGGTTATTTGGAATTTTTTTATTGTAAGTAACTTTTGTAACTCCGCTACGCCGGTCCCAAGCCCGGAGTCCCATTGCACTACGGGAAAGGAGGAGGGTTCGAGGAGTAACACCTCGCTAAAAAACCAGGGTTCATCTGACCCAGATGATAGCACCCTGTCAGGGTTCCTGCCTAGGGTTACAGGCGAAACTGCTACCTTGCAGCTTTCGGCGTTGGCTCGTCAAAGGTTAGAGGAAGAACACCTTGATCAAAAATAACCTGGCCCTCCTGGTTGGGGGTTGAGGCATTGGACTGGTTCTCCAATACTCGTGAAAAAAATGTAAAGTACCAAAAAGCCTAAAACAAGCCTCGGAAAAAATGATGTCAACACTCAAAGACGGAAAAAGCAAAGAAAACGGACAATGAGAATGGGAACATGGAATGTACAGGGGATAGGACCAAAGATAGATATAGTTCTCTCAGAAATATCGAAACAATACCTGGACATTGTTGTCCTTACAGAAACAAAAAAGAAAGCATCTGGCACAGCCATAATTGGAAACTATGTACACCTTTACACTGGAGTTCCAAAGGAGAGACGAGCATCTAGAGGTGTCTCTATCTTAATAAAGAAAAAATTCAAGAACAAAATAACCAATTGGGAACCAGTTGATGAGAACATTCTAAAACTCAATGTGCAGCTGTTTGGACACAACGTGACTTTCTTGGCGGTGTATGCACCATCCGATGATGAAACTGTAGCCAAAAAAGACAACTTCTTCGAAAAGGTTGAAGACCTTATCTCGGGACTCGGTAACAACAGAGAAATAGTTCTATTAGGCGATCTTAATGGTAGAACTGGATCTCGAATAAATGAGAAAATTGTGGGGCCATTCGGAGAACAAACCGTCAATGATAATGGGCAAAGGTTAATAGATATCTGTGAAATACACGACCTCAAGATCTTAAATGGCTTCTACAAACACAAAGATATTCACCGATACACCTGGGTACAAAATACCAGAAACTTGAAAACAATTATCAATTATATTATAACGAAACAACAATCAACTCTATTCTGGAACGATGTAAGAGTCATGAGAGGCATAGTATGCGGATCCGATCACTACCTTGTAAGAGCAATAGTTGGGTTTTCGTTCAAAAACAACAACAGCGAGAGGGTCAGTGACAAGAACGAAAAGTTTTGCAGAAATTTACGAAAACCTGATTGCTAGTTTACACGAAGCAACAGCGGAAGCTGTAGGGATAAAAACTAGAAGTAAAAGTACAAAAATATGGTGGAATAGTGAAATAGAAGATCTGGTAACAAAAAAGAAAGAGCAATACCTCAAATGGCTAAGTACAAAGAAGCAAGAAGACTTAGATGTGTATAAAGAATACAAGATAATACTGCGAAGAGCTATTGCAGCAGCAAAAAACAAAACATGGGATAAAAAATGCCAAGAAATAAATACATATATAGGTGGCAGAAAGTGTTCAGAAGCATGGAAATTTATTGGAGCGCTTAAAAATCCAGGCAAAGATAAAGCTTTTCTACAGACAATAACACCAAAACAATGGAAAGACCACTACCAAAGGTTACTTACTGAAACAAGACCAGAATATTTAGAACAAAATACAGAAGAAGTAATATTTAACATACAAGGAGAAGAAGTTGCTGTAGAAGAAAAAGTCGTGAAAAATGCAATTATGAAACTTAAGAATGGTAAAGCTAATGGACCTGAGGGAATATCTGCAGAAATGCTTAAAAATGGAACTAATAAAATGGTACAGAATATAACGTACATAATAAACAAATGCTTAAATGGTCAACCTGTACCAGAAGCATGGAAAATGGCATACATATCTTCAATACACAAAAAGGGAAACAAAAAGGACTGCAACAATTATAGAGGGATTTCAGTAACCAGCACACTTAGTAGACTTTACGGCAGAATTATGCGAGACCTTATAGAGGAAGAATTCCAAGCCAAAGAAGAAGAAGAACAAAGTGGGTTTAGAGCCGGAAGATCATGCACTGATAACGTGTTTTGTCTCAAACAGGTTATAGAGAAAAGAACGGCAAGAAATCTTGAAACGCATATAACATTCATTGACCTTGAAAAAGCCTATGATAATATCCCTATACCCAAACTCTGGCAAATACTAGAGGAATCTAATATAAACATCACACTGATAAAAAGACTCAAAGATCTCTATAGACATTCAAAATCGAAAATAAAAATCGGAAAACAAATATATGAGGAGTTCGAAGTAACAAAAGGATTACGACAAGGATGCTGCATCTCACCTACCCTATTCAAAATTTATGTCGCAGCAGCATTAAAACAATGGAAGAGAAAAGTACAGGGAATGGGTATAGAACTGGGAGATGAATGCTTGTATACACTACAATTTGCAGATGACCAAGTGGTGACAGCAAACGACATTGAAGACATGGAATACATGTTAAGAAAATTGGTCGAGGAATACAACAAATGGGGTCTAACAGTAAATATTGATAAGACAAAGTATATCTGCATAAATGGAGAACAAAACAACCTTAACCTAGACGGCAATAAACAAATACTTCAATGTCAAGAATATATCTATTTAGGGATAACGTTTGACCAAACAGGAACTGACTACAAGGAAATCGAGAAAAGAATAGCAAAAGCAAAGAGGATTATCGGGTGTCTAAACAGCATACTCTGGAGTAAGGAAATATCAAAAAGAATAAAATTCAACATATACGAAACAATGATAAAAAGTACACTCCTATATGGCTCTGAAACATGGAGAATAAACGACAGACAAAAACGAAAAATAGAAGCAGTTGAGATGGATGTAATGCGGCGCTCTCTGGGAATTTCAAGGCGAGATAGGATTTCAAATGCAACAGTAAAAGAGAGATTTGACATAGAGGGAAATACGCTACAAGATGTAAACATAAAACAACTTACATGGTATGGACATGTGAAAAGAATGGCAGATTCAAGATTACCAAAAAACTGATGGAATGGGTTCCAGGGGGCAGACGTAAGAGAGGAAGACCGAAAGCAGAATGGCAAAGAGCGGTGCAAGGAGCAATGAGTGAAAGAAACCTATCCGAAGAAGACTGCACCGACCGAAGAAGGTGGAAATTAGGCGTCGGACAACGTCGTAAGACGTTCTAAACCGAAAAAAAAAAAAAAAAAAAAAAAAAAAAAAAAAAAAAAAAAAATTTAATTGTCTTTAGGGAAAATTTGCATGTATGTACCAGCAATAAAACGTTTTTAAAATTAACTAAATATAATCTTGTTAAACAAGAAATAATAACTTAAAATAGGGATGTTAAAATTATTTCGATTTTTGTGGGCATGTATAACAATATTTAAAAATTACTTCCATCAATTAAACCAAATATGAGGACAATAATAATTTTCTTAATTATTAAATTAATTTTACAACCTATTACGTTGTTAGTGTTATGTAATGTAGTCATAATTAACTATGGTATGTTGGAACTCCCTGCTAACATACACAAAAACGATAAATGTTCTGGTTAACAAATTTATGAGAGGACTCTTTATCTTAAAAAAGAGAGTTTTAAAAAACACTATATTTGCCAATATTGAAAACCCTATTAGACCCTGTGTTATAAGAGATACTTTCTGACTTTTTAACTCTTGTGGGGAAAAAGCTGTCTTACATTCAATGACATTTTTAAGTAATAATAGGTTATTTGGAATTTTTTTATTGTAAGTAACTTTTGTAACTCCGCTACGCCGGTCCCAAGCCCGGAGTCCCATTGCACTACGGGAAAGGAGGAGGGTTCGAGGAGTAACACCTCGCTAAAAAACCAGGGTTCATCTGACCCAGATGATAGCACCCTGTCAGGGTTCCTGCCTAGGGTTACAGGCGAAACTGCTACCTTGCAGCTTTCGGCGTTGGCTCGTCAAAGGTTAGAGGAAGAACACCTTGATCAAAAATAACCTGGCCCTCCTGGTTGGGGGTTGAGGCATTGGACTGGTTCTCCAATACTCGTGAAAAAAATGTAAAGTACCAAAAAGCCTAAAACAAGCCTCGGAAAAAATGATGTCAACACTCAAAGACGGAAAAAGCAAAGAAAACGGACAATGAGAATGGGAACATGGAATGTACAGGGGATAGGACCAAAGATAGATATAGTTCTCTCAGAAATATCGAAACAATACCTGGACATTGTTGTCCTTACAGAAACAAAAAAGAAAGCATCTGGCACAGCCATAATTGGAAACTATGTACACCTTTACACTGGAGTTCCAAAGGAGAGACGAGCATCTAGAGGTGTCTCTATCTTAATAAAGAAAAAATTCAAGAACAAAATAACCAATTGGGAACCAGTTGATGAGAACATTCTAAAACTCAATGTGCAGCTGTTTGGACACAACGTGACTTTCTTGGCGGTGTATGCACCATCCGATGATGAAACTGTAGCCAAAAAAGACAACTTCTTCGAAAAGGTTGAAGACCTTATCTCGGGACTCGGTAACAACAGAGAAATAGTTCTATTAGGCGATCTTAATGGTAGAACTGGATCTCGAATAAATGAGAAAATTGTGGGGCCATTCGGAGAACAAACCGTCAATGATAATGGGCAAAGGTTAATAGATATCTGTGAAATACACGACCTCAAGATCTTAAATGGCTTCTACAAACACAAAGATATTCACCGATACACCTGGGTACAAAATACCAGAAACTTGAAAACAATTATCAATTATATTATAACGAAACAACAATCAACTCTATTCTGGAACGATGTAAGAGTCATGAGAGGCATAGTATGCGGATCCGATCACTACCTTGTAAGAGCAATAGTTGGGTTTTCGTTCAAAAATAACAACAGCGAGAGGGTCAGTGACAAGAACGAAAAGTTTTGCAGAAATTTACGAAAACCTGATTGCTAGTTTACACGAAGCAACAGCGGAAGCTGTAGGGATAAAAACTAGAAGTAAAAGTACAAAAATATGGTGGAATAGTGAAATAGAAGATCTGGTAACAAAAAAGAAAGAGCAATACCTCAAATGGCTAAGTACAAAGAAGCAAGAAGACTTAGATGTGTATAAAGAATACAAGATAATACTGCGAAGAGCTATTGCAGCAGCAAAAAACAAAACATGGGATAAAAAATGCCAAGAAATAAATACATATATAGGTGGCAGAAAGTGTTCAGAAGCATGGAAATTTATTGGAGCGCTTAAAAATCCAGGCAAAGATAAAGCTTTTCTACAGACAATAACACCAAAACAATGGAAAGACCACTACCAAAGGTTACTTACTGAAACAAGACCAGAATATTTAGAACAAAATACAGAAGAAGTAATATTTAACATACAAGGAGAAGAAGTTGCTGTAGAAGAAAAAGTCGTGAAAAATGCAATTATGAAACTTAAGAATGGTAAAGCTAATGGACCTGAGGGAATATCTGCAGAAATGCTTAAAAATGGAACTAATAAAATGGTACAGAATATAACGTACATAATAAACAAATGCTTAAATGGTCAACCTGTACCAGAAGCATGGAAAATGGCATACATATCTTCAATACACAAAAAGGGAAACAAAAAGGACTGCAACAATTATAGAGGGATTTCAGTAACCAGCACACTTAGTAGACTTTACGGCAGAATTATGCGAGACCTTATAGAGGAAGAATTCCAAGCCAAAGAAGAAGAAGAACAAAGTGGGTTTAGAGCCGGAAGATCATGCACTGATAACGTGTTTTGTCTCAAACAGGTTATAGAGAAAAGAACGGCAAGAAATCTTGAAACGCATATAACATTCATTGACCTTGAAAAAGCCTATGATAATATCCCTATACCCAAACTCTGGCAAATACTAGAGGAATCTAATATAAACATCACACTGATAAAAAGACTCAAAGATCTCTATAGACATTCAAAATCGAAAATAAAAATCGGAAAACAAATATATGAGGAGTTCGAAGTAACAAAAGGATTACGACAAGGATGCTGCATCTCACCTACCCTATTCAAAATTTATGTCGCAGCAGCATTAAAACAATGGAAGAGAAAAGTACAGGGAATGGGTATAGAACTGGGAGATGAATGCTTGTATACACTACAATTTGCAGATGACCAAGTGGTGACAGCAAACGACATTGAAGACATGGAATACATGTTAAGAAAATTGGTCGAGGAATACAACAAATGGGGTCTAACAGTAAATATTGATAAGACAAAGTATATCTGCATAAATGGAGAACAAAACAACCTTAACCTAGACGGCAATAAACAAATACTTCAATGTCAAGAATATATCTATTTAGGGATAACGTTTGACCAAACAGGAACTGACTACAAGGAAATCGAGAAAAGAATAGCAAAAGCAAAGAGGATTATCGGGTGTCTAAACAGCATACTCTGGAGTAAGGAAATATCAAAAAGAATAAAATTCAACATATACGAAACAATGATAAAAAGTACACTCCTATATGGCTCTGAAACATGGAGAATAAACGACAGACAAAAACGAAAAATAGAAGCAGTTGAGATGGATGTAATGCGGCGCTCTCTGGGAATTTCAAGGCGAGATAGGATTTCAAATGCAACAGTAAAAGAGAGATTTGACATAGAGGGAAATACGCTACAAGATGTAAACATAAAACAACTTACATGGTATGGACATGTGAAAAGAATGGCAGATTCAAGATTACCAAAAAAACTGATGGAATGGGTTCCAGGGGGCAGACGTAAGAGAGGAAGACCGAAAGCAGAATGGCAAAGAGCGGTGCAAGGAGCAATGAGTGAAAGAAACCTATCCGAAGAAGACTGCACCGACCGAAGAAGGTGGAAATTAGGCGTCGGACAACGTCGTAAGACGTTCTAAACCGAAAAAAAAAAAAAAAAAAAAAAAAAAATTAATTGTCTTTAGGGAAAATTTGCATGTATGTACCAGCAATAAAACGTTTTTAAAATTAACTAAATATAATCTTGTTAAACAAGAAATAATAACTTAAAATAGGGATGTTAAAATTATTTCGATTTTTGTGGGCATGTATAACAATATTTAAAAATTACTTCCATCAATTAAACCAAATATGAGGACAATAATAATTTTCTTAATTATTAAATTAATTTTACAACCTATTACGTTGTTAGTGTTATGTAATGTAGTCATAATTAACTATGGTATGTTGGAACTCCCTGCTAACATACACAAAAACGATATTTTGCATTTTTAAGTAAAATTATTACTCTATTTGAATTATTTTCTGTTAACAAAAAGAATAGAACTATATTTCTAAAAAATTAAACTTTAGTCTCCTCTAGCGGCTTTCTAAGCCATACGATTTTACTATAACCAGCTTTGAACAGTGCCTGAAATGCAACCAAATATCTGTCCTTTTGTGTAGTACTTTAATTCTTATCCGATTGTGCATGCAAATAGGCAAGGGTATGTAAGGTGTATGTTTCTTTATTATTACCTACAGCCTAAACGCCTGAACCGATTTTCGTTAATGCGGTATTAAATTAAAAGATTCTTTTTACTCAGGTCATGCCTAGAATCGACTGTGGAATGTGACAAGCTGACTAAAAAGACAATAATAAGATAACATTTTTCTCTATTTAAAACTTCTTATAATTTTAGATTTGAGACTGAAAAATTAAAAAAATGTGTTTTGGCAAACATAGTACTTGCCCTTATGTATGTACGTCAATGGTATTCTGAAGTTGTGTTTTTGTGTAAAAAATATAATATTAAATTTATCGTGTTTAGCCATTTTAAAAAAATATTAATAGTTACTGAGATAAAAAAAATGTTCGCTTTTAAAAAGTGTTTCACTCTTTCAGGATCACAAATTTAATGTCTTCTAGCCTTAAGAAGAATTTTAATTTTATTTTTAGGGAGCTATTTTATCCCTTTAGATTAATACGATATAAAGGAAAAAATAAATATGCGTTTTAACGCTTTTTAAAAAAGCTAAACGTCCTTAAAATAAAAAAACATTTATATTTTTAAGAAACTCTTGTATCCTCTAGAGTTACCCTGTATAGTGCAAAAAAATATGTTTTATATACAAAGAGATAAAATAAATTTAACAGGTTTCACCGTTTTTTTAACTAACCGCTTCAAAATAAAAAATATTTTCGTTTTTTTGAGGCTGATCTGTTTAGCTTGCACTACTAATTTTGTCAAATTAATATCATGAAAATCAAGCCTCAAAAGCTGATAATTATAATGTACAGGGTGTCTGGTTATATTTTAAACGGTACCTAGAGACTTTATTGTTATGAGTTATCAAAAAACCTTAAATACAAAAGTGTTTGTGTTTTCTCGGAATCCAGTGGCGTAGCTAAGAAGGGGTGCGGGCGAATGGGGCGAAAATCCTCCCGCACTTCTACCGCTTGGCACCCTCTGCCTTTTGGCACCCCCCTGTGACAAAAAACATTGTTTATAAATATCCAAGTAGTGTAGTTTTACTTTGACGTCTTTAGTCTGATTGCCCCTTCCTTTCTTAAGAACTGAATCCGTAGAATTTACAAGAAATACAAACAAAAGACGATTGGAAAGTTAACCAATGAGCATCAACTTCTTAATTTTAAATGGAACACACTGTATACTATATGTCCATCAAATGGGTCTCTTCTTACTGATTATAAATATACTAGGTTAAAGATACCCGAGAAAAACCCTTCTATAAGGGGTAATGTGTTCCTATTGATTCCACTATGTAGTAGAGCGTTTTCCGTCTCTCGGTATATTTATAACCAGCAACCGCATTCAAACAATATTATACTGGGTGCCTCATTTAAAATAGTTTGATGAAGTTGATGCTTATTGGTTAACTTTTCGATCGTCTTTTGTTTTTTTATAAATTCTAGCGATTCCGATAAAATACATTTGTATTTAAAGCTTTTTGATAACTTATATAATATAGTCTCTAGTTACCGTTTAAAATATAACTAGAAACCCCTGGTGGATATTATATATCTATCATTAGAATCAAAGTCGCGCCGTTCATATGTGCCAAGTGGGCGCCAGATTGTAAATGCCCATCTAAATATTTAAATTGAAATCAAATAGGTATAAAATGCATTTATGAATTTTTTTCCGAAATTCACATGAAATTTTTAAAAATTCCGCTAAACGTGTAATAAATTTGGAAAAAGTTGTTCAAAGAAAAATTCTTCATGGTGCTCCAACTCGCTGGACTTTTCACATCTCATCTTCAGCTCTGAGGGGACATTACGACTCTGGCCAATTTGATTATCCTGGAATTTTCTGTGGTCTAATAAAAATTACATCTGAACTTGACAAATCTCCAGCAGAACATTTGGAAAAATCTACAGTGTCTAAGGGAATTTTCAAAGAAATTCAAACCGATATCTTGCGGTCTAATAAAAATTACATCTGAACTTGGCAAATCTCCAGCAGAACACTACAGTGTTTAAGGGCATTTCCAAAAAAATTCAAAGATATATTTTTGGATATATGCCATGAACAAATATTAGCTGAAATTCAAGAATCTCCCTATTTAGCAGTCATACGTATAATAATAGACGTATCAGCAAAGTCACAAACGGTTTTAATTTTTAGATAATCTCGAAACGTAGAACCTGTAGAGCGTTTTTGGACTTATTTGTCTTACCAAAGACATTTTGCACGTTTTGGATCCTATATTGAAAAATTCGTAGGAAAAGCTTATTGTCCAAAGCTATGATAGAGCAGCGGTCATTAGTTGGCAACATAACGTTCAGTTCGAGGCGAGAATTTAAAAAAAATTTCAAAATTTTTCCATTTGCCGATTTTGTGGACTGCTGTAAACTAAATTTAATAATGTTCAAAGCCTCTTCCGAAAAAATTCTCCTCAACGTGTAATGATTTTGAAAAAGTATCAGACGAATTCTTGTAGTCCAGAAAATTATTTTTTGGTTGACATTTTTTTATCGAGTTATACCTCTAGTGGACATTTTAGCAAGCAACTAACCTATGCACTGATATCACATCTCCGATGAAACGGCAATATAAGAATGATAGTGAAAGTAACCACCAAATTGCTGGAATTAATGTTTGTGATATCGTACACTGCGCAAAAGATTGGATCACTTTTAGGGACCACCTGCAAGCGGTATCATCATTTTGTTCTGATCAGTTCCATGATTATTGCGTCAGGTTTCCCGACGAAAACTTGGATTTGACACGAAAACCTACCCTAATTTAGATAAGGAACGTTTAAAGATCGAATTGACTGTTATTATTTAAACCCAGATTGCCGAAGTATTAAGGGAGCAGTCCTTACTGCTTCTAAATTTTTTATTCGAAAATAATTTAATAGAGCCAGTTCAGGAAACAAAAAAATATAAAAAATATTAGAAACTTTGATAACGATCACGATGACGACGTCTGAAGCTGAGAGATGTTTTTCTTATTTAAAGTACTTAAAGACATTTTTGAGAAATGCTATGGCTGACGTTTAGTTTGTCCATGTTGTCCAGTGAAAAAAACTTATTAGTGACAAACTTTAATGAGAGAGTGATAGAAAAATTCGTATTAAAGAAAAATCGAAAGATGGATTTAATTTACAAAAGAATATACGTTTTTATCTACTTTTTTATTAAATATAGTTACGTGTTTATAGTTTGTAAGACAATTTTTGGAGACGATCTGTAAGGAATAAAAATTGATAAGTTTTTGTATTTTTGGTTAACGTTTTGATTTGTAATGTAGCATTTTATTTAATGTTCATTGTAAATAAAAAGTATATGCGAATGACAAAAAATAAAATGCTTTTTTAAAACAGTGGCAGCTGTGTAAAAATAAATTAAAAACCAAAAAAACAAAAGTTGGAATACTGACCTATCAAAGCAGTTTTTATTTGAGAAGTTAGTATATATGTAGGAGTTAACCTATATATGTGTGTATTTAAGCATATTAGATCTAGACTTGATCAGGACAAATAAGAATTTTGAAGGTTAAACGTATATATTAATTTAGCGATTGCGATTGAAAGAGATAAATAAAATTTTCGTAAATTCTTATTTGCGCATGCGTAGATTGATTATCCAAGGGGCCGGTAACACCATCATAACACAGCAAAAAGGGTAAAAAATATAACTTTTGACCAAACTTTCCTCGCAAGGATATTTCCATTTATGAAGAAAAGGGAAATCTATTACAATTTATATCTGTGTAAAGTTTTTACAAAGTTACTTTATTCATAACCTGGGTTATATGTGTGTGTGTCAGAATTTGTCAGGAAGAAAGTTCTGAGTAAAGGCCAATTTATCGATGTTTTTTATTTTGCTTCTTCTTTATTATTTCTATGAGCCAAAAATGCATAAGAAAAATTTAGCGGCAAAGTGACAGTGACATAGTTTTGCATGAGTTGGCGTTAAACAGATTTACTCTATTAGCTAAGGATAATATCACTCAAGAAAATAAAATCCGTTGACCATATTACTGTTTTATTAATTTTTGCCATTTGCTATATGTATAAAATTATTTAAGGTTGAAATATTTTATTTACAGATTGAGTTATTGTAAATATAATCAGTGAAATATTCAAAGCATTTCGTAAACAACCATATATAATTTAAGAATTTATAACATACATAATATGTATTTTGTTGCTTGAGAGCAATATTTTAATCCTAGCTTTGTGTGAGTACATAAGCCTTTACAAAGAAAAAAGGCTAACCTAATACCTCTCGACCATAAGGCATTAAAATTATGAATTGAGAAATATAATCTCCATATTTGCTAGTAGGTGTGTGTATGTGGTAATTTTCTATGAAAAAGCATCAGTTCTAATTCTATTGTAGCACTCAAGGTAAAACGAGATTCTATATTAGGCTTAAACGATTTAAAAACTTTGTTGTAATGTATGTTATGATACATTATGATAAACGATTGTTTACAGATTAATAAATGCAATATTTATATTGATTTGACGTCTTAATATGTACGTAATGGGATCTACAACTCTAATTGTACGTATATATTTAATGAGGTAGAAATTTAAAAAAATGTTTTATATACAAGACTAAAATTATCCAAACCATATTATTTCAACATCAATATTCGAAGAGGTCCATAATGTTTATTTCTCAAGGCGAATACATTTTGTATCCAATCCCTTAAGTTCAGAAGACCAGTGGCAAACTAATTTTTGAATTATTTACAGGGTGTCCCTGTAAAATGAACACAAGCCGATATATTGTTTTTTTTTCAACGGATTATTTTGTTCTTCATCATGTTCCCAATTGTGAACAATCCTACAGGGAGTTTATTCTTGAAACTATATCATTTCTTCGCCATAAAAACGTACACCTATGAGGTATAGCAAATTAAACCCGTTTAAAATATGCGAGTGTTCAATTTACATAATAATTAACCAAAATGAAAAGAATCCGTTAAAATAACGGAGATATTGGTTTTTGTACGTTTTAAATGTATCTATTCTGTATATTTTTAAGAGATGTTCAATGTGTATAAAAAACTGACTTCAAGTAATACTGGAAAGAAGGAAAGCATATATATATATATATATATATATATATATATATATATATATATAATTAATGTTAGAAACAAACATCTTGAGTAACATAGCTATCAACATAAACAATATATAACAATCGATAACATAGAAAAAAAGAAAAACAGGAAAAATTTTAAATAAATGACTATATAATTGATTTTCCACATACTGTCCGTTTTCTGCTATACACAGTGTATACCGTACTTGAATGTCTGCCACAGCGTTTCGGACGCACTCACTATTATTAAGACTAATAGTTTCTTCGCGAATTGTTTGTTTTAATTCATTTACAGCATAATTGTTTCAATTTTTTTACACTCTATCTTTAAGTGTGCCCCATAATCGTAGGGTGTCAAATCGGGACTTCGCGGCGGCCATGGAATCTCATCGTTACTAGATATACTTGAATTAAATTGCTCGTTTAAAAATGCTCTTATATCTTCTCCACTGTGGTATGGAGCATTATCTTGTTGAGATACCAAGTCCGCACGAATATGTTCCGGAAGATCATTAAGTTTTAGCATTTACCAAATATTTTTTTGTCTCAGAATAGTAGTATTTTTTTGTCATGCATTCCCGCAGTGGAAAATATCGCCTCATCTGTCCAAAGGATTTTATTTAAAATCCCTCCTTCGAAATGCAGGTCCATCATTTGCATACAAAAATCCTGGTCTCGTCCAATAAGCAGCTTCACTTAAAAATTGAAATGGAAGAAACTTATATGGGGATATTATGTTTTCTTTTATTATTGGATGTATGCTGGTCATTGAAAAATTCAGATCCCTTTGTGTCTTTCTTAAAGAGTGGGTAGGATATTTAATTAAATATAATAAAAACCTCCATTTGAAAATCTTTAGAGACGACTGAACGGGCTTTTTCCTTTGCATGGGAGATATTCGGCGATATTCTCTTAATGCAACAGTTTTATTTATTCGATCTTGACTTGAATATTGAGCCATTTTTTAAAATAGTACAAGTAAACACCGATACAACGAAAGGTTTCTAAAATCTAATTATTATCTTAAATTTAAATGATTTCAATAAAACAACAACCACTAAAAAAACAAATAAATTGAAAAACTGTCAAATTTAAAAGAAATAGTTATATTATTCATTCCATGGCCTCCTGAGACTATTGAACTATTGAATTTAGGTATAAAATAGGTGTAAGATTGATATCGTAGTTTCTCCACCCTGTATAGATGTAGACCAAAAATGTGTATTCCGTATATGCATTGATGCTTTATAAACTGGAAATTACCACCAAAATGTCCAATTTTAGATTTTTGCTATTTTTTATCGTGATTTGCAAAATAGCTCTAGTTTTCGAAAAAATCACACATAACCTTAGTTACCTCGGAAACTACGCAGAAATGGACTAGTTTAAATTCATAACTTATGTTTATTTTTGACAAGGAATCAAATAATGGACAAACATACAGGGTGATTCATTTACAGTTTTATAGTTGATGTCGTTCCAGCAAAATTGGGACACCCTGTATACATATTTTTGTATAAAACTTTTTTTCGTATCTATTACGGATTTCCAGATAATATAGTGGGCACTTTTATGTGGAACACTGTGAAGCTACCTATTTCATTGTTGAGTTGAGTTAAAAAAAATATTAGAATTTATATTTTAAACAGGGTTGCTACCTTTTAAATTTTTTGTTTAAAAACAAATGTTTTAAATGTGTTTAAATCTGTATAAAAAGAACATGTCTAAAATTTAAAGGTGTCTTTTTTTTCTAGTAAATTTAATATAAAACTTAAGAAATACTCTAATAACAAAACGTAGTTATATAGTGAATATAACAAGGTTGTAATAATCTATATGTTTAAAACCCCAAGCCAGATTTTTCAGCAAGTTCGTGATAGAGTTGTACTGCACAAATTTATATGTTTTTTTAAATGATCGTCTGCTTACAGAGACCTCTCCACACTATTTTTTGTATTGTTCTATTAAGTATTTTTTCAATAACGTTTCTAAATGGTGCGTCTCATATTCCGTTAGTTTGTCTATCTGTCGTTCTGTACCTGTCTGTCGGTCTGTTCGCGTCATAGCTAAAAAAACTACTTATTCGATTGATTTAAAATTTTGGTCAAAAATTAAGGGTCATATGAGGATGAAATGATAACATTTTGGTAAAAATCCAATATGGTGGCCTAATGAAATATTAGATAAATTATTACTAAAAAACTACCCGAAATTTTGTCAAAAAATCAAGTACTTAAGAATCAACTGGTAAAATTTTGGTACGAATCCAAGATGGCGAAACAAAATGGCGGATTGATAAAATATTTAAAAAATTAGCTTAAAAAAACTACTTATTAGATTGATATAGAACTTTGTGCAAGAATTAAGTATGATATAGAGATGGACTGGTAAAATTGTGGTACGAATATAACGAATTGGCCTCAATTTTTGGTCAAAAAAATCCAATATGGCACAACAAAATAGCAGCCTCAAAATGGCGGCCCGGCGAAACGTTCAAAAATATTACTAAAAAACTATAAAATAAATAAACTGGTAATCTGTTGGCATGAATCCAAGGTGGCGGCTTAATAAGATATTTGAAACATCAGCCTAAAAAACTACTTATTAGATTGATTTGAATTGAATTTGAATTTTTGAGCAAGAATTAAATATGATGTAGAGATAAACTAGTAAAATTGTGGTACGAATTCAAGAATGCGGAACAAAATGGCGGCCAAATAAATTGATTGTATTTATGAACAAAAAAAACACCCTACGAGATAATTGCAGTTCTTTTTTAGCCCTGATAAGTAACGGATGATAAGTGTCGAAACGTCGGCAATTGATTTAAAATAATAAGCTACTTTTCCTCCAAACAAGCTGTTGATGAAGACCTTAAGACAGAAACACGTGTCTACATATTATACATGGCGTTATATAAGATGCAAAATTTCAAAATAGTTATTTTTTTCCTCATTTAATTCCATCATAACATTCGATAACTATCTATTTCAGGACAATTTCGCCATTTTATAGTTGTCTCCCCTAATTATAGAAGAAACAATTTTTTTAATGAATTTTGTGTGTATTAAATGTAAAAATTAACCAACAAGTAAAAAAACTTTAAATTAAAGTTAATACTTCTAAATGCATACCACGAATTCCATTTTTTTTTTTAGATGATGTATTACAAAGTACAGAGTGCTTAAAAAAGGCGATATTTCTAAAAAATAATTTTAGTGGGAAAACTAGATATGAAATTCTCCTACACATTGACGGGTTTTCGTAATTTTGGAAATTGCTGTTCTAAGGAACAAGGTAAGTAACATTTATTACTTATTACTAGAATTAAATTGGATTTTACAGATGCGAATGTCTCCTAACCCATGTAGTGCCAAATTTTTGCCAGAATCTCATGTACTCTAGTGCATATTGGCTTAGCGAAACATCAATTTGTTTTAGATCACCCCTGTATATTTTTACAAAAAAAGTCAAACAAATGGGTTCTTGCTTTACTTTTTACCATAAACTTTTTAACCACCATATATGCTTTTTTGTTAATTACATTATGGTAATATCTAGATACTTAAAGTAACAATATCCCGCTTAAAAAATTTCACTGATTTTTCATAAAATGGGCCTAATATTAATTTACAATTTTTTTAGAGTTTTTGTTTACATTTCAAGTCAGATAATTGTTAAACAAAAGCCACTAAAATTGTTTCGCTCATGGAGACTTTATCAGAACTATACCTACTATATGAGATTATGACATTACGGTGTTTTTAATTGTCTATTATTTATTAATTATCGAGGCTAACAAAAAAACTTTGCTTTACATTTTATTAAAAAAAACCCATTTTCTCAATTTCAGAGATATTCGATTTTAAAAATATTTTTATGTTTTTCGATATGTGCCCAGAGTTACTACAACTTAACTGCAGATTTCTCAAATATCCTGTCTTATATGTACATTATTCTATTCTATCAGGAGGCTGCTGTATATTCTATTGGAGACAACAAAATACTTCTGAAAACACAGACTCGTATCCTGAATGTAGCGGTAATTTCAATTATAAAAGTGAGCTGTTAATTGTAGTGAGTAATTATTTTATTTATTATAGACCATTTGGCAGTTTAGTTGATTTATTTTTACCATTATCAGAATCTTATTGAAAAAATATTTCAAGCATCATCACTCACTAAATATGATTCATATATGCCTATTTATTTGGCACTTACACTTTACAATGGTATCGATTTTCGGTTAAACCTATACACACGTTTTTGTCTATTTAAGTAATTACTCCTACAACCCGGATCAAAGCGAGGCATACGTTTACGCTAGTTGAACAATTGTTTAAGCTTAATTTACTTGGTAAAACCGCCGGTATCTCTAGAAAAGCACATACACAAAATTGAAATAAGGATGACTGTCTTAATTTTGAAGTATCCCAACACTGCTTACACATTATAATTTTAGGTCACCTATATGATAGCTACGTGGATACTAATTATCAAGTTTCGATAGTTTCTTTAACATATCTGATTTTTAGCGCCTATCCGAATTTAAGGGGCAATATATTAGATTTACGTTTATATAAAATTTTGTTCGGTACATAGTTATTTAGGAATACATATACTGTCTTTTCAAACATTTTTATTGGACGCCATGTTGTTCCAACATATTGAATTCCTACCAATAGTTTACCCATTTCTACTTATCCCACACTTTTGGGCATATTTAAAATAAATTCAATAGGTAGTTGGACATTGATACACACCACGATTTTGATACGTAATGTTGAATTCATACTAGTTCAGAATACTATCGTTTTTAATTTTTCTCCATAATTTAAAGTCAATTGAATAAGAAGAATTTCTAACCTTGATTTTTTAAACATTTTATTTGGCCGCCATTGTTCCGCTAACTTGAATTCGTAACACAATTTTACCAGTTTATCTCTCCCCTTAATGCTTTCACAAAATTTGAAATTAATCTAATAAGTAGTTTCTTCAGGTTGTTTTTTAAATATTGTACTAGGCCGCCACGTTTCACTAAGCCGCCATCTTGTTTCGTCATATTGGACTTTTACCAAAGTATTACCCGGTCATTCCCAATGACCCTTAATTTTTGGCTAAAATTTGAAGACAATTTGATGAGTAGTTTTCAAGCTATGCCGCGAACTAACAAACAGACAAACAAACCGGCAGACGGACTAACGGAATTGATAAAACATATTTTTTAGCATCTAGAGACGCTAAAACGTAAAGATATGTAAAACCTGAAAAGTTGTGTTTTTAGGTTACAAAATTTTATTTGGCAGCCATTTTGCTCCGTCATCTTGAATTAGTATCACAGTTTTACTAGTTCATCTCAATACCAAAATTAGATATAGCACACAATTTGAAATCAGTTTTTAAAGTAGTTATTTCAGGCTGAATTTCTAAATATTTTATTAAGCCGCCATTTTGTTCCAACGTCTTGGAATCGTACCATAATTTTGCCAGTTAATATTTTATATTTGTGCAAAATTTGATATAAATTGGATAATTAGTTATTTAGTAATAATTTTCACTAGGCCGCCATTTTGTTCCGGCATATTGGATTTTTAACAAAATACCACACATATCCTCATATCAGCCTTAATTTTTGCCTAAAATTTTAAGTAAATCTGATGAGTAGTTTTTAAGCTATGCAGCGAAATGATAGACAAACACACCGACACACGGACCGACGGAATTGATATAACATATTTTTTTGGCATCTAAAACCTGAGAGGGTGATTTTTTCAGATTACAAAAATTTTATTTGGCCGACATTTTGTTCCGCCATCTTAAATCAACACCACAGTTTTACTAGTTCATCTCTATACTACAATAATTGTAGTTATAGCACACCATTTGAAATTAATTCATTAAGTAGTTTTTTCAGGCGGAAATTTTAAATATTGTATTAAGCCGCCAATTTGTTCCGCCATCTTGGATTCGAACAATTTACAAGTTTATTCTGACATAATACTTGATTTTTGTGCAAAATTTGAGATACATTAGATAAACACTTTTTTAGTATTAATTTTTTTAATATTTAACTAGGTCAGCATTTTGTTTTACTATATCGAATTTTTACCAAAATGTTAGCAGGTAATCCCCATATAACCCTACATTTTTGATCAAAATTTGAAGTCAATCGGGTAAGTAGTTTTTTAGCTATGCCGCGAACAGACAGACCGATAGACAGACAGACCGACGGAATCGAGAAAACATTATTTTCGTCATCTAGTGACCCTGGACCGAAAGATCTGAAAAAATCTCGGAGGGTAATTTTTTCACGATTACAATAATTCCCTTTTAAGAGGGAAGTAAAAACGAAAAACGGGGCTAAAAATCTAACGAACTTGATTGCTCTTTATTAGGGTTATTTGCTGCTGATTTTGATTTACATTATGTTTTCATCTATACTGAAAAGTACAAACGGAGTCAAAAATAACTTGTTTCTGATAATGGGAAAGAACATTAAAACTCGCAGTTTTAAAATCTAATGGAAAAAATATGGAATCTACCATTGTAGTGCATATACTGTTTTAAAAGCCTCTATTGCAGAACGAGTAATTCGAACTATTAAAGAAAAACTATTAAAAATATTTACGAAGTGGATTAACTTATTAAGTTAGGTATGTATAGACCTCGCAGGGTCCAGGTGTTCCCACAATGTGTCCTTGTTTTTGGTTTTTGTCGTATATGTTAATAATAGTTGGCTCATCCAAAGTGTTATTATTTACTCAACTAAAGATAGCAATACTTGACACAAAATAATATGTTTTCATTTTTCCTATCCCTAACCGTTTACGAGTTATTAGCCATGTTTTTTTTTAAGTCGAAACAAGAAATAATAATTATAAACAAGACAAGTTGCTTTGCTTATAATTGTGTATGAGGAAGTAAATGAGTATTAAAAGCAAAATAATTTTGAAAATCTTGAAGTTGAAGCTAATACAACGAAAAATTCGGGACTTTATAGTGAGTTTAAATTAAAACAAGTGTCTGTTGCATAAAACTAGATGTCTATTGATTAGAAAGTTCGTTGTTAAATTTGAGAGAATATGAAATAAAATTATTCACAGTCTACACATGGTGAATAGGGAGAATTTTGTAATCTTCATTCACACCAATCATCCTCATTGTACGGAATACTGTCCAGTTCAGTTCAGTTTAGACCTTGTATGTTGTACGAAGGCCTCGGCTAGATGGATAAAAAGAGCTATCGTAGGTTAAAAATGTTAACTTTAAGGTCTCTAGTAACTTTTTAATACTTGTTGAAATTGGTAACCGCGAAAGTAGCAATAATGTCCTATGAGTGTGTACGAGGGACAAGAAATGAGAAACTTCAGCCCAAACAACAACGGTTTATTTCACCAAGATCAATTGAATGACTAAAAGAAATATTCATATAGAATTAAATATATATAATATTCATATTTAGCTATTATTAAAAATTTGTATGGAGCAAAGCGTTTAAACCAAAAATATTAGTTATTTCTAAACAGCGAGTACATAAAAATCTTCAACTTAACCTCGGTACCGTTGTAGTACCGCGGTGGTTGGGTAGTCAGTGTCATTTCATATATGACCTGAAAGATTTACAAGACGTTAAATCCTATGCGGATTGCGCCACTTTAGAATGCGCTCGTATTTTAAATTTGATTTTCGATGTTTTGAGTTGTAATTTGATGGCTTTAATGAGACAGACACAGATTATGACTTTCATACATTTTATGTGAAATTTAACTATCTTAACTGATTAAAATCTATGATTTTTTTTTTAATTTTCATACCGAGCAATAAATATTAAAAATCTACGAACTGAAAAGGGTTAGTATGGTTTAATCTATAATTACAGCATAAAAGTAACTTATACGATATTTAAGGTTTAGCTCGAAAAGAATCTCAGTTGCGAGCTTATCGTCTGATGATTCTAAAATGACCTACTTTTAACGTATTTAGGAATAAGGCAGTGGCGGCTCATGGGTTTTGAGTTTGGACGGGTGCACCTGAACTTAAAGACCAAATAAAATGTACCTGACAGTCTACCCCTTTATTTTTTTAACCATTTTAGTTACAAATTTGAAAATCGGCATATTTCAATAAATACTAAATACTCATTATTGAGCATATTTCGTGACTGAAATGATGACTGGGTGCCATTGAAAATAAATTAACTGGAAAGTGGTACATCTTTTAAAAGGCTTCTTCAACATTCTCAACCTTCTCAGTAAGCAAGAAACGTTCTGTGCCGTTTCCTGACGTTTTTAAATGGAAACGTAGAAAATGTTTTGTGGTTAATGCTCTAGGTCCTTACTTGCTTGTTGTCATTTAAACTTTATACGTTTCTGATACGTGTTTTCTAATTGTACCAAATACAACGAGAAAAAAGCGTTTTAGCGCCGACACATTTAAGTAAGTTGCTAGGTTATTAAATTAATTAAATTCGAAACTGAGTGATATGTAACGTTAAGCGCGGTCCTTTCGTACAACAAATATATATGACGAATCAGTTACAAATTGGTTGTATTGCGTCCTGTTACGTAAATCCTTATACGTAATGGATTCTTTTTCCCAAAGGATCGGATTATGTCAATTACTATAATAACAACGTTATCGCATTGCAGCTACATTATTTTTTTAATTCAAGTTTCCCGCTTCCGCCGCCAAACGGTAAACCGCGTAAACATGACATTCGACATTTTGACCGTCAGCATCGAAAGGTAAGTACCTATATATACCTACACAAAATATTACGTAATAAATTCCGTTAAATACCTTGAAAAAATACCGGTCAAATTTCTTATTTCTTCTAACTATATAGCCGCTGTTTCACTATTTTGTGTCCAGAAGCTGATACCACTGGTGAAGGGTGTTTGATAAGAAAGAAGGGATTTTCTAATATACAGATGTATTTTTATATCACCTGCTACCCTTCACAAAGGTCAAACTGGAGAAAAATTTCCCCAAAAAGGTTTTTAAGACTGGTCAGCAGCGAATACATTATGGTGAAACAGGTATTATCTTGAAGACTATTGTTTTTTTCTTAGGGGCGGTTTATTAAAGTTGACTGACATTAGGATTTAGATGCATAAACTAACTTCTGTAAACAGAACAAAGTCTATCTATGATCAGAACATGTCCGCCCTTAAATACCGAGTACTTCAATATAATATGTTTTTACAGTTTTAAATCCAATAATAAAGACACACTCCCCCTCTTCACTAAAAACGTTCACCAGTTATGTTTTGTTGCTGTCATTTTGTAATTGTGACGTTTAGAAAAATTATTTTTTCCATTGCTGTTTATGCCACTTTAAACCTACAACTGTCAAGTTAAACCTGGTCTAAATTTAAACCTCTTTAGTGAATAGGGGTGTATAAATTTTGCAGTAAGCTTCTGCTGATTTATTTATATGAGAATTAATAAATAATAAACACTCCACGAAGCAGTTGATGTATCACTGCCAGTGTGCCACTGCTAGTTCTTGTTTGTCTTCTACCTTGTCGACAACTCTAAACCAACTATTGTTCTGCGTAAGTTGAAATTTAGCAGTAATTTTTTATGAATATTGATGATTTTGCTGATATAAAATAAATTAAACTGTCAACTCATGCAATTTGGTTGAAAATTTGGTCTAAGAAACAATTTTCTAAAACAAATGAATGAAGACATAATCTCTTCCGCTTTATGGTGTTGTCCTACGACAACCCAAAAGTGATATGACAGTGACAGATCATTGGACTACCAAATATTGCCAGGTAAATATGTACTGATCACATAAAACTTCCCAATCTTTCTGACTCTGTATTAGTATAGTTACAGTATTTTTAGCAAGAAAAGTAGTTTCGACATGCATCTTACATAGTTTATATTGATATTCATACGTTGACAATGTATCAGCTGTCACCAGTCCAAGGACAGGACTAGACATCTTTGTAAGCCACATTTTTCTAACCTGGGTTCAGAGTTAAAACATGGGTTTTTAAGTATAATTCGTTCGGAATAATAATTACTGTCAGTTTATTGCAGTTCCGGTATAGGCTTCCCTTAAAAAAAGACAAATATATACTCGTTAAGCTATGTTTATTAACTCGACAGCATTTTTTAATTTAAAAAATATACCTACCTATATATTGATAATTGTATATTGGGTGTTCCAACGGATAACAGGACATAGTAAATCTTTTGAAAATTATCTTCCCTATTGATTTTAGGCTAAAAATGTATGTATGTATAATATATGGTTCCGTCATGTCAACCAAAGATTAAAAAAGGAGCAGCCTAAAAAGTAAGTTTCTTCTTTTAATAGGATATTTCTGTGAAAATTGCCAGAAAACAACATTAAGGAATCATAGAACTAATATTTTCAAAAGTAGATGGCTACAAAACCAAATCAAAAAGTTTTATTATAGCGTTCAACGATATCTTAATAAAGGTATTGTTGAACGGTATAGTTGATGCCTATAAAGTGTTATTGTAGCTTGAACTCGTTCTAAATATTTATCCATGAAAATTAGCAAAGCAGGGAAAAAATCTGTTCCTTTTATTGTACCCACAAAAAGCAAAAGAAGTTAGAATTTAAAAGATTCACTTCTAGGTTCAAGGTAGTTTGCTATATTTAAACCAGCTCTTGTGCTTTTATCTTCAACATTATAAAAAAAAAATAAGTATAAACTTATGAGATTTTTCCTTAGCCTTCAGAGTATAAAAGATAAAAGCATCAGGCACCAAAAATTGTTGACGTGTTGTGTGTATAGGCATGTTTTGTTTTTTTTTAATGGTACTCCTCCAATGAAGAAGTAACCTGTTTAATAAAATTTAAGTTCCTAGAGAGTACGAGGCGAACCACGCTCTTTTTATCTAAGTAAATATGTTATTTGTATAGTGTACAATTATAAGGTGCATTATACAAAACTAAAAAGGGAAACAATTGTCAAGAATTATTCAATATGCATTATATGCGTTCACAGGGAAAAATACTTTCATAGTGAAAATTAAATCCGTAGAATGTAATACAAAAAGGTGGCCTGACGAATAAAATATAAATTTTTTAATTTTATACAATGGCAGCATCAACATGCTGATCTCCCTTACAATAATTATGTTTGTTCTTAATTTATAAGTTAGAATACTAGGAAGTGAAACCCATTTAACATGTAGACAAAACAAAATAACTCGTGTTTAGGAATATTAATTAGCAGTTTTTTCAATGTTTGCAGACCCAGAAACAGAAGAAAGCTTTAAAACAATTTTAAGTTGCTTTTATTTTTATTATCAATAACTGTCTGATATTATGTGACTATCTTTTCCTCCATTAAAAACAAATATTTTATTATAGAGATGCATATTTCTAAGTTCTAAAATAAGTTTTTTGTAACGTTTTGGAACCTTGTCAACAGGCAGTTCCACTACGCAGGGTGCTAAAAATTTAAAAATTCACTAATAGGTCCTCGAAAACCATAAAAAATAGAAATCAGTTTAAATGGTAAGGGTTGACTCCCTATCAATGGCCTCTAAAGTGCGGGACACGAAAGAAAACCGGGCGGTCCTTAAAATAAAGGTTCATAGTCTTAAGCAAGCGGAAAAGTAAAATTTGTGTATAATATAAAGTGCGCCAGCTAAGCGGTACGGAAAATTAATCGAGGATTTAGTAAATTGAGTCTCCATGCACTTGCCGCTAGAAGGTTCAAGCTATTTCCAGTGGCGCCTATACATTTGGAGCATTTGTTTTCATTTCTATATAAATGCGTTGCGTTGAATTTGCATTAATATTTCGAAGTAACGATGGCGAGCAAAAGAGGAAAAACAATTCGAAGCGGTGCACGTGAAGTTATTACGAGCGTTATAGAGGCCTGTACTAGAGAAGCTGAAAATAATAGTTTGACTATTCCAATTCAAAATCGAACAGAACGCGCTGCATTTTACACTGGTGTTTCAGAAAGTAGTGTAAGAAAAATTCAAAGAGAACATAATGATCGCTCATCTTTTACTTCACCTTTAAAATCTCCTGGTAAAAACAGACCCCGATTATCATACAAAGATAAAATTGACGATGGTGATTTTCAAGTAATTCGACGAACAATAGAGGATTTATATATAAACTTGAAGAAGGTTCCGACCTGCAAACCCCTACTTCGTGCTGTAAAGAACAAAATAGATTTTCCGTACGGGTATGAAACCTCAAATCGGCTTTTACGATCAAATGGTTTTGTTTGGCGCAAGTCCCAAAATAAACGAAAATTGCTCATTGAGAGACCAAATATTTTTCACTGGCGGGTGAAATATCTATTAACTGTAAGGCAATATAGTATAGTAGTCGCCTTATTATAGTTCATGATCGTTCAGAAGCTGGATTTGTTCCGGGTGCTGCTTTAGTTTTTCGCTCGGGACTAACAACTGGAGACTATCATTGACAGATGAATAGAGATAATTTTGAAAAATGGTTGCTCGAGAAGCTTCTACCTAACATTCCTCCCAAATCAGTCGTGGTAATGGATAATGCGTCTTATCATTCTCACGTAGAAGATAAAGTGCCAACTAAATACTCTACAAAAGCTCATATGATATCGTGGCTTAAATCGTACAATCTTGTATGTGATCCAACACGGAGAAAATATCAATTATATGAAGTAATATCAACCAACAAGCCTAGAGAAAAAAAGTATAAAATTGACGGTCTTTTACGTAACCTCGGTCATACACCTTTAAGGCTGCCTCCATACATATGCGACCTCAACCCTATTGAACTTGTATGGGCAGGAGTAAAAAAATATATTCGAGAGCGCAACACCGGTGAACTTTCAATTAAAGATTTAAATAAAATAACATTAGAAGCGATTGGCTCAATATCGGCTAAAAATTGGAAATCGTATGTTAAACATGTTCGTTCTATTGAAGATAAATACTGAGAAGTAGATGGCAAAATTGAAACGGTTATTGATGATTTAGTTATCACACTGGGATCTTCAAATAGTGACAACGAAACCTCATCATTTTCAGAGGAAGAAAACAATTTAAAAGGATTCGAACCATTAGAACCACAGCCGTCAACCTCAAAAATGGCTTAGTTTTTTTTCATATATTTTGTAAAATTGTTCATAAAGTAGCTGTCAATAAACTACTTCAAAATAATTAATTTTCTGTTCAATATCGGGTGTCAAAAAGTATCTAATATTGCAATTAATATTTGAAAAACTACAGAACTATATTATTCCAAAATTAACACATCAATGTAGTTATAGTAGGGGAGCCAGCACTGATTCCAGTGAACAAGATTTATCAAAATTTTAACTTATGCAGTTCGACTTTGGGTTCTTCGGGTATAACAAAAGTAACCATTTGTCTCCGTTTGTCATATTACTTTGTACAGGGGGCGTCATTGTGAAGTACTATACAGGGCGTTTCTTAATTGCGTGCTAATGTTAAAGGTGGGTGATTCTCGGACCTTTTTAAGAAAAAAGTTTAATATGAACCTAAAAGTTTTAACTTTGGAGATACAGGATATTAAAAAAATATTTTTTTTAAATCCTAATTCTAATGCTATTATAGATAAATAACTGTGTGAAATTTGATACACCTGATTATGCATAAAGGGCATTTTTTATTAACAATCAATTTTTGAAATTTCTACCAGTGGCGTGCATAAGTAATTAACCTGTATAAATCCGTATGCTCCTTAATGCATAGAGGACGTGTATCAAATTTCATGCAGTTATCTACAATAGCATCAGAATTGAAATGGAAAAAAAAACTTTTCTTTTTACACTTTACCATCCTATATCTCAAAACTTAAGACTTTTAGGACATAAAAACACCCCCTTTAACATCAGCAAGCAATTAGGAAACGCCCTGTATAGTACTTCACAATGACAGCCTCTGTATAAAGTAATATGACAAACGGAGACAGACGGCCACTTTTGGCATACCCGAGTAGCCCAAAGTCGAACTGCATAAATTAAAATTTTAATAAATCTCGTTCACTGGATCTGATGCTGGCTGCCCTTGTAAAATCTGGACTTGTAAATCGTGTATATATATATATATATATATATATATATATATATATATATATATATATATACTGGGTGGTCCAAAAATAGTGGACGTAGGCAGTAGCCCGGGAACCGCTAATGACAGAACTCAAGAAAAAATATATTTATAGGTAAATCGATCAAGAAAAAACAAAATGAAATCATTTTAAAATTCGAAAGTTCGCCGTTTTTGCAACACAAAAGAGATATGGAAGTGCGGTACACGAAAGATATAGATAAAGGTTCATTAAGCATAGTTACATTTTTTAATTATCTGAAGTGCGTATAGTCGGTTTTCTTTCGTGTCCCGCACTATAGATATTGATAAAATTCTTATTTGGAAGATATTCATATAAAACCATTTTTTCTACATTTCGTTTCAATTTTTTTCCGACATTATATAAATAGATATTGTAAAATACATTTTTCATCATTATTAATATATTAAATTTATCTTGTTACCTATCTAATGTGCATAATATTTAAGCTCTGCCACATTTACAAATTACCGCACTTTTGAAATGAGATGTCTCCACATTTTGTGGGTGTATTATTGTTAAAAGGGCCTTTTAAAAGATGTACTATTCGACTCCCTTTTTAATTTAATCATTATCAAAGACACTGAGTCGCTATCTTGAAAATTGTATTACGGAATATACACAAAAAAACAGAATAATAGATTGATTATAAAGTGGTTTAAATTTCAACTTTTTTATCTTTTTGAGGTCAAAAATTAAATGAACTGCATTGTATGGATGGAGCGAGATATTTGAGGTGAGTATATACAAAAACTATAGATACTACAAATTTAATAATAAGTATAACAATGTAAATCATGATCATAAAAATTGGTACATTATAAACATAATCTCACCTACCTTAAAATGAGCTTTAACCTTTCAAAGAGCAGGAACAAGAATATTTTTTATAATGTCAGTTTGATTTTGGGTAATTTTATATCTGAGCTGGAAAAGCCTGCCTAGCTGTGTAGTTTTTAAATTATTTTTTAATGAATAACTGTTGAAATTTGTTTGCAGAAGATAATTTGCGGTATTCATATTGTCACACCCTTAATTATACACATCAGCTTACCACACTTTACTCGATCGGAAAACTATTAGAAAACCAACAATTATCGACCAGATAGTTCACAAACTGGCTCGAAATTCTACATGACCGTCCTGCGCAGCTTAACTCGGCAAGCATAAACACGAACTAAGAACTAAAATATGCTAACACGTTAACGTTAACATTTATTAGAAGAGCGCGCGGCTACTAAAGAGCAGCCGCCACTGAAATAAAGAAAGATGTTACCTTCTTTTTTGTAAAATTCCTTAGAACAACTTATTATTGTTTCACAAGGTAACGACGCCAAAACTACAGCTCTGGGTTAGAGATGTGCTCTTCAAATTATTACCTGTGTTGTATCGATATTATAATAAACTGAGTCACTTGCTCATTAAGTAAAGTGGCAAAACAATGTAGAGTAAAATTTTATTTGAGTATTGTTTAAAATAATAAAAATATCATATAAAAAGATGATTGTTCCAGACAGCGCAAATATAAGCATAACGTTTAATTGTTATACTTTGAAATGAAAGTAAACGAAAATACTGGTAAATACTGAAAATGGGTAGTAAATACAATAGCATACGCATTGTATATTGCAAATGAGAGCAGTTTACGCCTTCTTAGAATTGTTCTTTGCAACACAACATTCTTGTTTTTATTACAGAGTGTCAGGTTCAAAACTGCTCATGGGACTCTAAGGAGTGTGGTGAGCACGAGTTTGGGCTGATCTCCTTCACTGGATCCATATTTAGCTTTCCGCCCCCACAGTTACGGGAAAAGCTTGTTACTCAATCAGATTTGAGTGGTACCGAAAGGAGTTCACAGAAGGGGAATACCTACTACCAGCTCGTTCACTTAGAGAGGACGTGGAACTGGTAAACACCTCAGCAGAATTCTGCTGCTAATTTCGTATTACATTCTGTGAAAGCACGCAAAAAGAGTATGTGCCTAGAGACCTAATTGCAACAACTCCTTTGATGAGTATGTGCTTTCGTTTGTTTTCCCATGTTCAGGCTTAAAGAAGATGATTTCGGGAGTTCATGAAGGTAATGTATTCAAAAGTATAGTGAGTTCAATATTTTGGATAACCACTGCAACATTTGATGACGTTTTGGATTATTCTATAGTAGTAGAAAATATGAGCGTATTCGCATCGTCTGAAGCCTCTTGAGCATCTAGTACATTGGTCTGTAAAGCATTATTGCAGTGAGTTGGGATTTGTTGTGTTCCCTCGAGAGGAAATGGTGTTGCTGCAAATAATTCAAATACAACACATGCTTTATTGTGAGAAGTTAAACTCCTTGACAAAGTTAAAAAAAAATTCCACAATATGAAAGTGACAGTTTCAATAAATGTTTGCCACTAAATGTACAGGGTGTCCCGTTTTCGTTGTTTTTATGGGGTATCTCTCTTATTAGTGAAGGTAGAGGGTTCCGGTTATCGCGACATGGTGCTACTTTCTTGTGAAACGAAAGATGACTCAATTTGCACAGCCCCCTTCGTTTTTAAGATACAGTCAATGTGAAATTGAAAATATTGCATTTCTGGGTCCCCTTCGTATTTCGGTTGTTGTTTAACTTATCGAAAAGATAAAAAATGGCTCTGATACAGTTTTTCACGAGGAAGCCAGTGGAGTAATCAGATTTTCTATGTGAGCTGTCGTTTTTGAGATATAACACAAACTTATAGTTTTTTAAATGGGACACCCCGTATATTTTTATTTTATATTATTCAGTTCACAATAAGCTTCTTGAAAATATATAATAGTATATACTTTTCTGTTCGAATTAGCCCAGTAATTTGCATTATTTTAGAGACAGACTCAGTTTTTGGTAGGCTGGGATTGCCTAAACAAAACAGAAGAAAATGGTTGTCATGTTAAATAAATTACTTGTCAAAAACCTCTGGTGCGTTTTGAAGCTAGATTAGACAACTTCAACAATTATTTTAAATTTTATAATAAAAAATGGCTAGAAACCAAACGTTTTCTAATGAAGAAAAATAGGACATGTTGCTCCGCTTTGCACAATCTAACGAAGATGTTAACGAGGTTTCCGAAGTATATTTATTAAGGTATGCTTAGCATTCGTCGTATTTTATAATAAATACATTTTTATGAAGCTGTTTGCGTTTTAAACATGGGTATTCAGAACGAAGACAACTCTGTGATATTACATTTCTTAGAATGAAAAGAAATCTAGTTGATATCGGATCTTTCAATAAGCCGCGAAGCAAATCTATAACAAAGAAAATGAGGAAGACGTAGTTAATGTTCTGGCGTCCATTGATGTAGATCCTTCAAGTTGCATGAGAATGTTGGGGTTCCAAAAAGCCGGGTACAAAAATTTTTAGGAAACAAGGTTATAAACCATTTAAATTCAGATTGGTGCAACACTTACATCCGGGCGACGCGACGGTCGTATGCTTTTCTGTAACTGGTATCTAGAAAAATGCGATAATGATCCTGACTTGTATAGAAAAGTAATATGGTCCGATGAGGCATATATAAGTAACGCCGGAGTATTAAATAGAATTCTAGATACTGGTCGCAAGAAAACCAGCATTGAATATTTCCTTGCGAACGACAGGGTAGGTTTGGGTTTAATATTTCTTGTTTCATATTGAGTTAAAAAATAATGTGTCGTATATACCAGAGGAGCTTAGATACAGATCGGTATTTCCAAATACTGGAACTTATTCTACCGGAATTACTCGATTCAGGAGAACGGAGCACCTGCTCATAATTCCGGTATAATAAGGCAGTATTTAGAAAATAATTTTGTTGGAAAATGGATCGGGACCAATGGTCCTGTAAGATGGCTGGCCAGATCGCCAAATCTCTCGGTTTTGGATAACTTCCTGTGGGGTACTTTAGAAAACACAATATATAGGACAAGACATGACACCTTAGACGATTTAAGAAACGCACCAAGAAGAACACGGAAATTATCTAGGCTTTGTGTAAGGCAAAATGGGCATCATTTCGAGCAATATCTTTAGGGTATAGATTTAGTTTTCTGTTTATTTTAGTGATCTTTAGTGGTAGGATTAGTTTTTGTTGTTGTTAGTTGCTGTTTAGAGGTACAATTATTAACATGTTCATTTTATTCAATTAATAGTACTTTTGAAGATTGCTGGATTAAGAAATCATGGTTCTTGGGATTAGACCGTGTCAAATTGGAATTACTATCCGACGTTTCGCCTTCGATTGCACGAGGCATCTTCAGGGATCTTTACTCCACGAGATCTGAACACTGAATGAGCTCAAAGAGATTCAGGCGGGCTTTTTTACCCGACTTGTGTTCGCCGAACCGTGACCCTGTGTTAAGATCGATATCCACGTGTGATGTAGACTGTAACCCGTATCTCTATTGAAATTTTTTGTATGTTTAACTATTTCAATATATTCTTTAACTCTCTCTCTCGTCTATAGAAAGCTAGAACCTTGGTTTCCTTTACATTTATGAAATGGCCAGTGTTATGCTGGTGTTCAGCTACAGCAGATTTAACAATTTATTTCTTTTTAATACATCGTTCATGTTCCTTAAGTCTAGTTGATATTGAGCGTCCTGTTTCTCCCACATACACTTCTCCACAGGAGCAAGGAATTTTATATACTCCTTCTGTTTGGAAAGGTACAAGATCTTTAGGGGATCGCAAGCATTGTCCAATCTTCTTATGTGTATTGAAGATTGTACGTATGTTGGACCGCCGAAGTAATCGTCCTATTTTGTCTGTAGTACCATGTATGTAGGGAAGAACAACACTACCTAACGGTGGCTCTTTATCATTCTCCTTTGGGGGAGTTGGTTTGCTATGTCTTTTAATTGAACGCGTAATATCTTCAGTGCAATAGCCATTCCCTCTGAGAGCTTCGGTCAGTTTGATGTTTGTTAAAGAATCTTGATCAGAAATCGAAATAGCTCTAAATACTAGTGAGTTAATAACCGATTTCTTTTGTGCTGGATGGTAATGAGAATTTGCGTTTAAGTATCTATTTGTATGCGTCGGTTTTCTATACACAGAATGTCCTAATGTACCATTTTCCTTTCTTTGAATATATACATCTACATCCATCTATATCCATTAGATTCAATTTCCATCGAGAATTTGATATTATGATGTTGCTGATTAAGGTGGTCCAGAAATATGAGGAGATTATCCTGTCCATGAGGCCAAACAACAAAAGTAAGTGGAGCGGATGTTAGAGCAATATCCTCAAAGGCTTCCATAAAGATATTCGCTACCACAGGTGATAGAGGAGATCCCATAGCTGCCCCTGAAGTTTGTTCATAAAAAGTCCCTTGAAAAATGAAATAAGTAGATGTAAGACAAGCTTCCACTAGGTATATTAAGTTCTTATCAAGATTATTGTTATCCAGTATGTCTGATATAATGGAAATTGAGTCGTCGACAGGAACATTTGTGTAAACTGATTCTACATCGAAACTGACCAAAATATCTTCGGGATCCAACTGGATTGTCTTAAGTTTTTCCACGAAATGTGCAGAGTTTTTAATAAAAGAATCTGTTTTTCCAGTAAATGGATTAAGAAAATTTGAAAAATATTTACCTAATTTGTATGTGGGCGAGTCTATTGCACTGACGATCGGTCGAAGTGGTACGTTGTCCTTATGTATCTTCGGAAGACCGTAGAACCTGGGAGTCTTTAAAAACTCTGCACATTTTGTGGAAAAACTCAAGCAATCCAGTTGGATCCCGAAGATATTTTGGTCAGTTTCGATGTAGAATCACTTTACACAAATGTTCCTGTCAAAGACTCAATTTCCATTATAGCAGACATACTGGATAACAATAACCTTGATAAGAACTTAATAGACCTAGTAAAAGCTTGTCTTACATCTACTTATTTCATTTTTCAAGGAACTTTTTATGAATAAACTTCAGAGGCAGCTATGGGATTTCCTCTATCACCTGTGGTAGCGAATATCTTTATGGAAGCCTTTGAGGATATTGCTCTAATATCTGCTCCACTAAAACCGAAGCACTGGTTTAGATATGTAGATGATACTTTTGTTGTTTGACCTCATGGACAGGATAATCTCCTCATATTTCTGGACCACCTTAATCAGCAACATCATAATATCAAATTTACGATGGAAATTGAATCTAATGGAACAATTCCCTTTCTAGATGTATATATTCAAAGAAAGGAAAATGGTACATTAGGACATTCTGTGTATAGAAAACCGACGCATACAAATAGATACTTAAACGCAAATTCTCATCACCATCCAGCACAAAAGAAATCGGTTATTAACTCACTAGTATTTAGAGCTATTTCGATTTCTGATCAAGATTCTTTAACATCGGAAACATCGAAACTGACCGAAGCTCTCAGAGGGAATGGCTATTGCACTGAAGATATTACGCGTTCAATTAAAAGACATAGCAAACCAACTCCGCCAAAGGAGAATGATAAAGAGCCACCATTAGGTAGTGTTGTTCTTCCCTACATACATGACACTACAGACAAAATAGGACGATTACTTCGGCGGTTCAACATACGTACAATCTTCAATACACATAAGAAGATTGGACAATGCTTGCGATCCCCGAAAGATCTTGTACCTTTCCAAACAGAAGGAGTATATAAAATTCCTTGCTCCTGTGGAGAAGTGTATGTGGGAGAAACAGGACGCTCAATATCAACTAGACTTAAGGAACATGAACGATGTATTAAAAAGAAATAAATTGTTAAATCTGCTGTAGCTGAACACCAGCATAACACTGGCCATTTCATAAATGTAAAGGAAACCAAGGTTCTAGCATCGATTTCAGGTTTCTGTAAGTTGAACAACAACCGAAATATTAAGGGGGCCCAAAAATGCAATATTTTCAATTTCATACTTTATCTTAAAAACGAAGGGGACTATGAAAACTTTGTTTGGGTCATCTTTCGTTTCACAAAAAAGTAGCACCATGTCGCGAAAACCTTCACTATAAGAGAGATACCCCATAAAAACAACAAGAACGGGACACCCTGTACGGTTTATCTTGGGATAATACCTTATCACAGAAAGTATACGAGATGGGACGAAAAGCTGAATATAAAGAATTATTAGGGTAATGCGAGGGTTTAATTTATTTTATTTTTGTATATATAGGGTACATCGTTTTTCGTGGGCAGGTAACAACTTTCTTATTTTATAGAATACCATATCTACTTGACGGGTCTGTGATGTAAAATTTCGGATTTATTGATATTTATCTTCATTATTTGGTACCTTTTTAGACTGATATATATATATAAGTTATTTTGGTACTTTTTGAAACTCTACCTGGGTTATAAAAAGATAAATGTATGTTTTTTTTTTTCTGCCTAGTACTCAATTCTCAAAATAAAAAATGACAGTGTTGCCAAATTTCGCGTATAATTATTTATTGTACATTTTTAAATACAACCACCTGTATATTATGCTAGATCTATATAGAGAACTAACAACTTATAGGCGATTATCTTCAGTAAATACTTTTTTTAACTCCAAACGGAATTTCCAAATATTGTTAACCAAATATTATGTAAAGCATTAAAATATTATATTACCGAGGTAATTAAACAAATAACTTATAATTAAAAACTAACAATAATTTATTATTTTTGCAACAAGTGTTTTAAATGTCCCCCCTTTTGATTTAGATAATGAATATCTTTCCGAATCCAATGTGTTCCTGCGCAGTTGTTGGTTTGTATCTAGATCTTTAAGTGTACCCCACAGAAAGAAATCTAGGGGGTAAGGTCGGGGCTTCTCGGGGGCCAGTCGTTCTTTTTCCCCAATCCATTCTTTACAATGGGCATTGAAGAAGTTGATTATTCCTTGATTTCTGTGATATGGAGTACCATCCTGCTGCCAAATTAAATTTGCTCGTTCTCTTGGAGCAATTTTCCGCAAGCAATTGGATGTTATTTAAAAGCTCTAAGTTACGTTGGGAATTTAAATTATGATTCTGGACATATAATTCTCAACCTATTAATGCCGCACCAAACTTTTGCTGAAGTTCTTCCTGATTGTGTAACTTGCATAACTTTTTTAATTCATACTGCTCCAATAATGGATATTTTTTCGGTTAAATATTTTAGCTGAGGTTGTAAATACGGACTCATCAGTTCAAATTATATTAGTAAATATATTTTTTAAGAAATGCCTGCCCATAAAAATATTGCAAAAATCTAACCTGGAGTTGTGTACACCTTGATCCAATTTTTGTTCTGGGCAATATTTATAGGGGTTTCATTTGTTTATGTGAAGTGCACGTTTGCAGCATTGTCGTTATGTCGTTCCAAATCCAAAGATGCTTTCTTGATTGAATTTTCAGGAGTACCTTCAAAATACAAGAAAATATTGATTTGCTCATCATCAAAATTTGCCGACATCTCCTCTTCTCTTTCTGCGAGTTTCCATTTATTCTAAATTGTCAGTAAATCCTGTGAAAGATCTTTTTTCTGGGAGTTGCCTTAATAGAAATTTAGCTATATGATTCTTAAGAGCCAGATTTCGATTTTTATTGTATATATGTGGCGTAATACAAATTGTGGGTCCAATGTTTGTTAAACAGAATTTAGGTTCCCAGTGTCACTTAGACCTAAAACCCCTTGTTAAATACGGAGTGCCTCCTGGAAAACGAGCAAATTTAATTTTAAAGCAAGATTGTGCTCCCTATCGGGAATGAAGAAAAAGCAAGCCATATGGAAACATAATACCGAGAATAGAATGGCTTATGGGACACTCTTAAAGATCTAGTTCGCAAACACTCACCATGAACAATGCAAATAACTGCAAATAATTAAGTAAATAATAATAATTTGTTAACAATGTTTGGAAATCCCATTTGGAGTTAAAACAATATTTACTGAAGATAATCGTCTGTACAACCGAGACAGCGCTTCGCAGGCCAATGTTGATACATACAGGGGGTTGCATTTGAAAATATTGAGAAGAATAACTACACACAAAATTTGGCAACACTGTGTCACTTCTTTTATTTTGAGAGTTGGATACTAGGCAATAAATAAAAACTAAATTTGTTTTTTTTATGGATCAGGTAAAGTTTTAAAAAATATCAAAATAGCATCAGTATACCAGTCTAAAAATGTACCAAATAATAAAGATAATTGGCAATAAATCTGAAACCGTACATTTTTAATTTGTCTAGAAGTTTGCTGTGACTTACGCAATGAAAGGTTTTGGATAAATCGCTGAAGACAGCAGCAGTTGATTCCATATCATAGACATAGGTAAATAGATTCCAAAAATGAGAAAATCGTGTTAGGTAAACTCTTGCTAGGCTGAAAACCAAATTGAGATCTATTCAGAACCTTGTGCTTTTCCATTAGAGTTATCATACGTTTCCTAACAATGGGTCTAATTTGATGGTAAGGTAGTATCTCCATAACTGCTTCATAACGAAGGAATGCAATGCTATCCTATATACGAATTATAATTAGGTTTATTAGCTGTTTTATTAGCCAAACTAGCCGTTATAGAACAATAAAAATCATTAAGTTTATCTGATAATACCTTCGTACCAGCACGATTGTATTATTTTTGTCACCATGACTCCTCTAGTATGTTTTTTGCAGCTTTAATCGTACTTTAATAGATTTTACGCATTAAAATACTCACATATGCTGTGATTCTCTAGTGTTGTGTAAGATAATGTAAGCAACGTTTTTGGATGATATTTTAAAGCTTTGTGTCACCCAAGGTTTTTTATTCTAATATTTATAATAAGAAAAGCCTTATTAAAAATATGAACAAGTGTAATATGAAAATGCTGCAGTGGATCTTCAGAATCCAATATATAATAGACCCCGAGTGTCATTAAAATTTAAAAAAGATACCTTACCCTGAGAGTACTGATTCGATTTTGAGATCTTATTGTGCAATTTATTGTTATAGTTAAAAATGTCATTACTAATCTTGATATTATAATTTAAAAGAAGGAACTGAAACTAATATAATATTTGTATAGCTAAGAGAACTAAATGCATCTTTGTATTTTTTTAAAGAAGGAGGACTATTTTTGTAAATGTGACTATACCCCACAAAAATAATGGCATAGTCATCAAATGAAAGATATTGGTAAAAGCCTCAACATTGTCAAAATTTGCATATAGCTTGATAATTGTCTACACGTTTCCCGTACGTACCTAATAACATTTGAATAACGAATTACTTCTGAGATAATGGACGGATTTTACTTTTCACTATACCATTTTAATAATAATTTTATATGTTTGCAACTGTTTTTGCTCCTAATATAACGGTTGGGCCGATAAGTCCAAAAATGGGCTGTGAAAATTATTCTTGGAAAGATTATATTTTCCACGACTAATAACCCGAAAATAGATAGGCATAGGAAAAAATAAATACATGCTATTTTGTTTTAAATTTTATATAAAGTATCGTTTTCGCTGGTACCAAGTATTATCGAGATGTAGAAGAAAAAAAACAGGGGCACATTTTGACTACCCTCGGAGATTTGGCAAGTTTTGGTATAATGATTTCCAAACATCCTCCATCACAGCCCAAAAGTAAAAAAACTGCGCACAAAATTCTAGAAATTACACGATTTTTTAAACATTACAAATTAGAAACATTTTTAGGACTGTTTTAACCCTATCAGTCTTTCGTAAAAACGAATACTCAGTAAGCAAATAATCACAATTCATTCGAAATTATGTCAAGGTTGCCCCTAGACCTAATAATAGAAAAAATAGCAATATTGTGGCCTTAAAAAATAAAAATCTCTTGTAAAATTTATTACATTGAAAGCTGGACTAACTTTCACGTGAATAGCGATCGGTACTGTAATTTGCCAGGTCATCAGAAAAAAAAATCAATTTCATGATTTTGCAGATCCATAGATTGAAATATCGATTATATAAACAACAGTCTGTAATTAAACTTAGTTAATTAACAAATATTTGCATAATTATAACGTGTTATTTTATTAATTTATGTTACATGTTTATTTCAGAAAAAAAATTGAATTGTTTGCATGTATTTTGTAGCTTCTGTTTCTCTTGAATTTTAATTGACTTTGATAAATTGGGGCTGGACCTAACCAATGCTAATATAGTTTAAACATATCAAGGTTTGCTATTATTATTATACTATATACCAGTTAACAAAAATAATATTAGCCTACAAAAATACGGAAATTAAAATTTTATTAAAGAATTATCAATCATATCGGTTTGTCTCAAGAACATAAAAATTATTGGTATTGCGGAAAATAATAGTATTTTATTCAACGAGTAGGTCATGATATTTATTACTCAGAAGGGTAGGGTTGTCAGCCGTTCTGGATTTGAAACGATGTCCTGAATTTGAGTCCTTTTTTGCGTCCTTCTGAAACCCTGGGAACTACGTCATTTGTTCTGGATTCTAACACTCATTTTATTTTTTCTTTTAATAATACTGAATTTTTAATTCGTTTTAATGAAAAACGAACTGATACTGCACTGAGATCTGCAACAACACGAACACATCGGCGTTGGGGTTGAAGCGTCGAATTAGCGCAAACGTTTCCTAAATGAGAATTGAATTTACATTTTGGAAGTGCCACAGAAAATATAGCTAAACTCAGTTTAGCTATATTTGTATGACCGGGACACTTTCATATATGACCATTTCAGTCATTTTTAAAAGGGACTGAAGTTCTTTCCAATTTTTGAAAATGATTGCATAAATGACTTAAAATTACCGGTCATTTACCTTTATAAATGACCGATTTATAAATGATTAAAAAAAAGATTTAAACGCCTTTTTTATTTAATAGATCAGCTTTGTTTGGTATCAATTGAAAGTTTAGATAAAAGCAACCTTTTTACGTTTTTAAAAATGACTATTTTAAGAACTATTGCATATCTAAGCATGTTTTGGGATTTCTGTGTTTTATTTATGGCCGCCCGCCCCTCCGTGCCGCCTGAACGTTGCGGCGCCTGAGGTGCGTCGTCTCAACTCGATTAAGATTGTGTTTTCCCTAAGAGGGCTATAATAGTACAGGGTGTCCCATTTTGGGTACTTTTGCGGGGTATCTCCGTTATTTTTATGGGTAGAAAGTGTGCTACTTTTTCGTAAAACTGAAGATGCTGTTAACAAAATTATCACTGCCCTTTTAGTTTTTAAGATACAGGGCTAAATTGAAAATGTTGCATTTGCTGGCACCCCTCGTATCTCAACTATCAGATAACTTATTGAAATTGTAAAAACTGTTTCTTAAATAACTTCTCCCATAGAACTTCGGAATTGGTATACAGGGCAAGGTCAAAAAGTTATCGGACCCTACTTTATTTTTTTAAATGGAACACCCTGTATTTTTATAGATTATAAAATTAGCCTTTTTTTATCTTTTCAAAAATATGTAATAGTATGCACTTTTTCTCAGAAACACGCAAATAAATGACAATTTTCTGAAATTAAATGTATAATTTAATAGTAGGCCATGAATAACAATAATAAACAATTGAAAGTTACATATTACTAACGAAGAATTGGATACCTTGCATATAAATATCTTCTTATATTAAAATACCTATAGAGTTTTTTAATAAGAGTAAGTTTGTAACAACAGTTTTATAGTATAAAGTACCAATATAACAATCACAAAAAAATAACATCATGAAAAAAAAGAAAAAAACAAACTTTTAAAGGTGATGTTTATATTGACGACCATTTTCTCTAGTGCAAAATTGGCACATTTTTGTAATTCTTTGAATAGCGTTAAAAAGAACCATTGATCTCATTCGCAGATTTCGAAAGGCTAAATGAATTTCCTCTCGAAGTTCTGCTATGCCATCATATCGTGTCTTATATACTTCATTTTGTATATAGCCCCATAAAAAAAATCTAAAATTGAGAGATCTGGAGATCGTGGAGGACATCTAACAGGTCCATTGGTACCTATCCATCTTTGAGAAAAGTTATTATCAAGAAATTCCCTTAAGGGAGAACTGCACGCAAAAAGTTAAAAAACAGCGACAAGGTCTAGTCGAGTTCAAAGTAAGATGAAAAGGTACCTACATATTAGAAAAAACTTTCTGCACGTCCGACCTCAAAAAAATGTGTTATTTATAGGCAATTTAAATTACATTTCGGTTAAAAATGGGTTCAAAAGGGTTCACGCGCTGCAGAAATACAAAGACAAGAGTACGATTTACCATTTAAAATTTTGCAGTTACTTAAACAAAGGATCAATGTAGGGCGGTAAAGAGCCATTTTGTGGAAAAAAAATATATGCGAAGGCATTTGCGTCAAAAAGTGGTCAGAGAATGGTCGAAAATGGACAAATCTACTTCTATTTTATAATTCTAGATTTGATTTTTTCATAAAAATTCGCATTTAGCGCCCAACTGTACATATTTTCTTATTAAAATCACATTGAAGCTAATACATATCTCTTACAGTTTTAACATAATATTGCAGCGGCGGAAGGCTTGCAAATGATCTATAATACTGCGTGCAGTTCCCCCTTAAGAGCCTAGAGTTGTGACTTGGGGCACCATCTTACTCTAGGTAAATAGCATTATATTGCGCTAATGGAATATTTTCGAGCAGTTCTGGAATAATTTCCTTAAGGATTTCTAGGTATCAACGTGCTGTAAGGCCTCCTTCAAAAATCCTATAAACTATATGTCTGCCCAAAATTAAACATGACACCACAACTCCAAAGCGTTCTTGTTGTGCCCTTTCAAACATTAAATACTGATTTTTACTATGCCAGTTCCTGCTATTGTGAGGATTAAAAATTCCCGCACTTAATAAAGCATTCGTCTGACCTGATAACAAATCTGCCAAATAAATCTTTAGCATCGATTTGTTGCAAATACCACTGGCAAAACAGTGCTCGGCGCTCGGCATCGCCAGGATGCAACTGTTGCACTATATTAAATTTGTATGGATGGTACTTATATTTCTTCAAGATTCTCTGACCGTCAGTTTTGGCATACCAATTTCCTTCTCAATTTTTCTACATGAGGACGAAGGTGTTGCTTCTATATATCCCAAAACATCTATTTCTTTTCTTTCCCTGTTCTCTTTGTTGTATATTTTAGAACGCGGGTGAACAAATGATCCGTGCTCAACTAAATTTGCTTTTAAACGAGCAAATATCTCAAAAAACAATTGCCTTCTTTCTGGATATTTAACAAGCAAAAACTTATAATGATAATACAGATTTTCATAGCCATAATAGCTTACTTACCTTTGGAAATATAATTCCGAGGCTTCTTCAGAATTTTCATTACTCTATATAAAACATACCAGCTTATCATATTTTTCATAATATTCATACGCTGCCATTATTCGAAGAAATTGATAAATATCAATTAAATAAAAATACCAACAGAACATTTATAAACTGTTTTATAAAACAAAAGTCGATTCAAAAACCGATGAGATAGACAAATATTTGACATTTATTTTTGTTTGTTGTCATAAACAATAGCCATAACCCATAGCCTACTATAAATTATGCATTTAATTTCAGAAAATTGTCATTTATTTGCGTGTTTCTGAGAAAAGGTGCATATTATTATATATTTTTGAAAAGGTAAAAAAAGACAAATTTTATAGTCTATAAATATACAGGGTGTTCCATTTAAGAAATAAATTACGATCCGATAACTTTTTGACGTGACCCTGTATACTACTTCCGAAACCGGAATTCAGTTCTACGGGAAAAGTTATATAAGAAACAGTTTTCATATTTTCGATAAGTTATTTGATAGTTGAGATACGAGGGGTGTCTGAAAATGCAACATTTTCAATTTAGCCCTGTATCTTAAAAACTAAAAGGGCTATGAAAGTTATATTAACGGCATCAAATTTCTATCTATAAAAATCACGGAGATATCACGCAAAAGTACTCAAAGTGGGACACCCTGTACATTAAATAACTAGAGACTAAAGAGATTTATTTAATAACGCGAATGGAGTTTGTTACTCGACGGCTCCGTCCGAGAGCAACAACTATTCAAGGGATCAAGGCACTTAAGTCGCGCGATATATAGATTGTTATTTGCACTTTCGGGAACAATATTACTAAATAATGTAACATATAGGTGCAAATTTAGAGCACCTCATAATGCGACAAATTACTGCAGGTAATATACAAATTTGATTAGTGTACTTTAAAATAATAAAGTCACGCAGTTTTCGTGATTATGGATCGAAATGGAAACTTTTAATTTAAAGAAAGCAGCAGAAGAGGATATAGGAGAAGATATTTTGCCATCCAAATCAAGGAAAATATATGAAACGCAATATCAGACATTTGTAAAATGGTGTTGTGAGCGAAACGTGGAAAATTTCAACAAAGATGAGCTATTTGTGTTTTTCACGGAGAACTCTAGGATTTTATCACCCTCGACGCTTTGGGCACCTTATTCTATGTTGAAGACTTTGCTCAACGTTAAAAATAATATCGGCATTAGCAGGTAGCCCTTTTTTTGGTGTAGCAGGTGCCTGGAGAAGTAAGGAGTTAGTTGAAGAAGTAGTGATTTGGATCACTTAATTATGGTTAATATTAAAAATACAAAAAACAAAATGGTTAGAAATTTCATTGTTAAAAATTCAGGTAGCAATACTGTCAACTTTACTGAAATTTGCTTAAGTATATGGCTTTAAAGAAAGCTGAGACTCCTCATTAGCGAGTTTTCGTTACTAAAAAAACAATCGATGTACTACGCAGCCAGTTGGTAAAAATACGTTTGGAAAACTACCCCAGAAAGTAGCAACATTCTTCAATCTGCCAAATCCATCATTATATACTGGACATTGTTTTCGACGCACATCGGCCTCTTTATTAGCTGACGCTGGTGCATCTGTGGATGTTTTAAAAAGGCATGGAGGATAGAAATCGGCAGCCGTCGCCGGGGAGTACGTCGAAAACTCCATAAATAATAAGGAAAACTATAGCTGAAAAAATTTTTGGACATGGTGATGTGAATACATTTCAAATTGGAGCTTCAAGAAACCCTTCCAGACAAGGTTCTAACGAAGTATCCAGAACTGTCATATGTACTTCTACAAGTAGCGTTATTGAACATACTGTCGACGAAACAAATCGATTATTTAATATTGTAAATTGTACTAATGTAAATATTCATCTAAATATAAATAAATAAATTTGTTCCATTTAACCCTTTTTTAATTATGTGTTGCTAAGATACATTTTAGTCCCTTATTAAGAAATTACATTAGTGTGTGGGTTTTTTTGACCAGATCTTTAAACTAGAATTTCTTCCTACACCCTACAGTCTACACCCTCTATAAATTATTTATTTGTTCACATTTGCAGCAGTTTACCAGTATTCTTGAGGTTGTCGTTTGTCGTAGCCGCAGTTCGTTACGTTCTCTCAAAGTGAAAGTGAAAGCAAAAGTGATGATTATGTCGAAAATACAATGCACTTCGTGGATTGAGCTTTATTCAGAACTTGTTCATCATGGCGATCATGTTTTTTGCAAGCCTTGTTCAAAAGTTGTTTTCCTCTCGAAAAAATCCCAAATAGATCAACACATTAAGACATCGCATTTTACGCAGATCTGTGTAAAATGTTTTTGGCTGCTAATATTAATTTAAACGATTTGACCAACCCGCAAGTTAAGGCTTTTCTCCAAAAATACTCAAAATTTAATGCTCTAGATAAATCAACATTACAAAAAAACTGCGTTGGTACCGGGCTCGATGATAGAATGAACGAAATTGGCGGTATCTATATGTATATTGTCGTCGACGAAACAACTGACTCATGTGGTCGTTACATAGCTAATTTAATGATCGGAAAACTCACAGAAGAAGAACTGGAAAAGCCTCCCTCATAACGGTAAAAGAACTAGAAAAAAAACAAACAACCTTACAGTTACCCGTTTTATTCAAGAAACATTAACATATTTCTTTTTGTCGAATTCAGTTCCTATAGATAAAATTCTTGTGGTGTTGTCCGATGCTGCGCCGTATATGATAAAGGCAGGACAGAATTTAAAAATATTTTATTAAAAGTTAAAGTAGAACAAGTGTAACCATGG